>OZ020510.1:65957703-66043532 GCA_963971375.1 Platycheirus rosarum | reverse complement strand
GAAAGGGTTGCAAAAACAATAAAATAAAAATATATAAATGTATTTTGAGAAGTTGCAATACCTGCGCAAAATCTCGGTTGCAAAATTTATAAATACCTAGGAGTCTTCCAACTCGACTATAATTTGCTCCCCGAATTTGGTCGAAATCCTCTTTGTGATTGGGAATTGTTTCTTCTGGATCAATTTAGCCAAACTCAAGATTGGCTTGCTTATTGATGTTTTTTTAACGTTTACGACGGCCTTGATTTTGTCTAGGAATGACATGTTCTTGTTTTCTTGTTACTAGAAAACAAATTTATAAACTGAATTAAAACTACGAATACATTCGCTTTTATAGCCTAACCATATCTTGGTTATCTACTTCACGGTGTACATTCACAGGTAAACCTAAAAAGAACCACCAAAACATCCATTCCTTCTACGCACTCATAACGTTTTTTCTACTTAACTCTAAATCTACATGTCATCCGAAAAAGGATAACCAACACGTCCACGAGAGATAAAATTCATCACGTACATAAAAAAAAAACTGTTGAACATGGTCATAATATTTTTCTTCAATGCAATTGTCACGTTTGTTCTTTTGATTGCACTTCCCGGTGAAACGGCCTTAATACACATAACGATACTAAACCCAATAAAAAAAAACCACCAAAAACGTATTTGTCACGTTTATTCGGACATAATACACTACAATACTTACTAAACAAAAACCCAATAAAAAAAAGATTGAAAAACAACTACCACCAAAAACCACCACCACTTCCATTTTCACTTTTCAAAAAATTTAACCGTTACATTGTTTAAATTTTCAAATCCAACAGTTTCTTAACAGAATTAATTCAAAATCTTTTTTCGTAGTCTTTAATTTATGTTTTTCTCAACACACTTTCTGTTACATATTCATGATATTCATAGTATGTCATGATAAGGGATGCACACCTTTTTACATCAAATGTCATCCGAAAAAAGGATCACCACAAGAGATAAAATTCGTTAGGTACCAAACACCTTTTTTAACATCGACATAATTTTTTTTCTTGAATGCATTTGCCATGTTTATTTTTTTTTACACTTCCCTGTGCAACGGAAATAGCACACATAGAGATACTCACAAGGAACAATCCCTATAAAAAAAACAGAATCAATTATAGGTAAATCCCATCACCATTATTACTTATCAGATTTGAATGTACACATTTTTGTATCTTTTTATATTCCAATTCCCAAACGCAATGCAATCAACAAACATTACGATAGGTACTCACTAGGCACAAACCCAATCAAAACTAATAAAAAAAAACCACCACCACTTTCACTTTTAAAAAAATCTAGCCATTACATTGTTTAATTTGTTAAATCCATTCACACGTTCAACCGACACTCTATCTCATTCTCGACTATTGCTGTCTCTGTCCTACCTACTGCTAGCATTACGCTGACGTTAAAGACATCATTGGCAGAACTCAGCGAGCTGTCACTGGAGCGTTTGCTAACATTGGAGCTGAAGCGGCTAAGATGGGACGAGCAGTCAATGAGGCCAAAACGAAGTACCAACTGTCCACAAAAAGGGACACACAACACCGGCGGATTGGATAAAACATCACAATAGATAGTTACAACTTTGAGGTAGTTAGGTTCTTTGTTTATCTCGGATCCGCTATAACATCAAACTTCGATCGTTCGCTTCTCATGCTCTCTCTTTTTCTTTTGGAGAAGCCGGTGTTCTTCCCGTCTTTTCTGCTCGTAGAGCTCGCGAGCAGATCTCGTCTTTCTTTGGAGCTCCGTTTTAAATGCCTCTTGTTTGGCTGCATGAGCCTTCCTGCATTCGTCATCGAACCAGAGGTTTCGTGGTGGTGGTCTGGTGAAACCTGTGGGAAATGGAATAATAATAATAATAATAATAATAATAATAATAATAATAATAATAATAATAATAATAATAAAAATAATAATAATGATAATAATAATAATAATTACCCTAGAATATAAACAAAAAAAAAATAGTATAATAATCACTACACTAACAATACAAAGAGAAAAAAAATTACCGAAAAATTATTATGTATGCAAATTAAAACTTACAACACCCTGTACGCCTGCTATACTAACTTAATCACTCATAATCTCAAACTGTTAACATCTAATACAAGTACATAACCTAAGTCACTCAAAGCAGCGGTTAAATTAAACAATTAACCAATAAGAAAAAAAATAGCTCAAATACCATGCCCTTCAAGCTACTATAGTGATAGGTGCCGCTAACTTTTGATGGCGTGATGCACAACTAGCTGGATTATCAGACCATAAATGCACAAAGTCAAAGGTGATAAGGATTAGTTTTAGGATGCATTAAGTCAGTCGGAAAAAGTTTGACATAGAGTGATAAAAAGATCTTAGGATAAAGCTATTTAAAAAAAGAAAAAGAAAAGAAGTCAAAATTTATAATAAACAAATGGATTAGTTCTTTGGGTCTAATCAGAAATCCTAAATAATTACTTCATTCCCACCCGTGCCAACTCAGTATTATCTACAAAAAAAAAAAAAAAAAAAAAAGTAAAGTGAAAAAAAAAAAACCATAAAGTGAAAATAAATTGTATTCACCTAATTTAATAGAAGTGACATTAATTGCCAAGAATAACAAAAAAAAAATATATCTGCCCTTGACCTGAAAAAAGAACATACATAGGTATATACATTACCTAAGATTCAAATATGGACTTACCATCATCTAAGAAGAACCTGTAAACTTAATATAAAAGATTATCTGGATGCGGAATACCTAAAACACACCTGCCTGGAACCTCCCCTGACGCTGGGGACTATTTGTGACCCTGTAAAAACCGTGTCCCCGTGTACTTCATTACCTTTCTACCTTTGTCCCAGCAAATCAAAACCACTCCTAACCCTTCCGTGCGTGTCCTATAGTGTTATGTAAAGTTTGTAATAGTATGTGAAATATAAAAGGCCTATTGAGTAAATATTAAAATTAAACGATTCATAGGTTAAATATAAAAAAAATAATAAAAAAAAAAAGGAAATTTGAAGTAGAGAAAAAAAAATAAAGAGAATTTATAATCAATATTACAACTAAAGGAAAAAAAATAATATGGAAACGTAAATTAGAATTAAACAAAGAAAAAAAAATAAATCTATTTACAGAACCAGATGATGATGTTAGTGCACTACATTGAGCTCGGGATCGAAAGGTACGTTTTGAAAAAAAAAAACTGTTTAATAAAATATATATACTTTTTTTAATGACCTTGGAATTAAGATATAATAATTTCATGTTTTTTTTCTTCAAATGGGCATTACAGGGTTGCCATATGCTTTTTTTTTTTGAAGAAAACAAATATTTTTGGACTTAACTTTTCCTTTTGGTTTTAGTAATTTTGGTATCCTTTACTTAATTATAAATTTAGAAGTTAATTTTATTAGATTATCATTTTTTTAATGTATATATGTACTTAGATTTAGATACTGGATATTAAAGGACATTAATTTGCAAGTTCAATATATCAGTGTATTTTTTTTTATTTTTATCTTGTCTTGCGCTACGAATTGTGGTGGATGTATCTGCAATGAATTTGGGAAGTTTTTTTTTTCGTTATTTTTTTAAATCCTTAGGTTAAGTACAAACCATGGCCGTCTAAGGAAATAAGTAGGAGGTGGAAGTGTTCTGGAAGTAAGGATTGGCTGGGTGAAATGAGGACCGGGTAAGCTGATATCGTATCAGATTCGGGGCTACCACATAGAAATGGAGGTCGTGGTAGGCAAGGAGGTATCTTGGTGATACTTGGGTGGGTAATTCCTTCGAGGGTCTATACCATCAATGACCCTTTCCTATATGAATCAAAACTCTCCCATATATTGACGAATTCGGGCTTCTGCAATTATATATTTTTCAACCCTTTTTGTTTTTTTTACGGCATGACAATTACGTAACACTTGTCCAGGAACGCGACTGCAAGAACCCACACCGCCGACGAGCTAGTTTGTGCGTTTGCAAGCATGCCGAGTGGTCATGGCCTGGACACCCTCTCCCTTTTGCTGCCAGGACCAGCCTCTTGTACCTGTAGACAGGGGGTTGCAGTGGTGGTATAGGAGGGAGAGGTCGATAAACATCATGGTTTCGTTACAGGTGGCGCCCAACGTGGGGCCCGAATTCGTTCAACTTTTTTTTCAACTTTTGGGAAAGTTTGACTCGGAATATGAATATAATTATGCTGCGGACCCATATTGTGTCTTGGCCTAGGGATACAGTTGTGCTTTTTTCATATAATCAATAGCATTCTTAAAGTTTTTTTTTTTTTTTTTTGAACGACCGCTAAATGAGGTCTCCTCTCGTTTAGGCTGTTGCGTTCCAATGAATAAGTTATACATTCAGTTCAGAAGTCAAAGTTTTAAAGCTTAAGTTTGATTTTTTTCTTATTTTGTAAATCGGCTTCAATTGTTTATGATATTTGATAATGACTTAACTTATGATTTGTTGGGTTCAGGGTGCAAATGCTTGGCTGTCAGCTTGGCAGAAATGGCGACTGCATATTGCAGGCACACACCCAGACATCCCATTACGTCCTAGGTTCAGAATGCAGTAGTCGGAATGTATCAGAATTGTTAGTATTCGGGTCAAACTTCGTGATTTCATAGGCGGATTACCGGTCTTCATTTTCCATTAGTAGTTCTTCTTGTGCTCTCTTCTGTTTCGCTTCCACCTTGACTGTATGAGTTCATTGATAGTAAGTTAAGTAACACCATTTTTTTTCTGTTTCTTCTTTTTTGATTTTCTTTAAAACTTCTGTTTTTTTTTAATTTTTTTTTATTTATTTTTTGAATAATTTGTTTTGAATTTTTTTTTTGAAATTTTTGTTTGAAATTTTTTTTTTGAAATTTTTGGTTTTGAAAATTTTGTTGATTTTTTTTTGAAAAATTCTGAACTTCTTTTATTTATATTTTTTTCTGTATATATTTAAGTATTCGATTTTTGTTATTTTTTTTACTATCCCTTTAAGGTTGTAGAATTAGCTCTAATTTCTTTTTGGTTTCAAGCGTACTTCGGCTACTTTTTGTTGAATTTTCTTTATAAACCTTTATTTGATTTTCCTTTATTTTTTTTAATTCTTGAAAATTTTTAATTAGTTATAAACCTTTTTTTTAGATTCCTTAAAAAAAATTGTTCCCTTCTTTTACTTGTGCTAAATCTTTTAACATTGAATTTTTTTTACCGAAAGATTTTTTTTCCTTATTCTGTTTCGCTCTTCTCTTCGGCATTTGAGTATTTCCTAGCGGTTTTATATCGATTCAATTTAAAGTTGCGTTTGTAACACTTTACTTTCCTACTCCTCTACGTTCTATGAAATTTTGTTTATCTATCCCGATTTCCCTACTCTTAGTTTTTAATATCTTTTAAATATGCCAAAAAAACGAGGGGGCACTACAGTTTCGAAGCTTAGGGGCAGTCTGGGCGGCCGTGTCCCAAGGTCACAACTAACCGATTCATTTGCCGCCCTAGCTTCTCCGCAGGACCCAACACCTCGACGCTTGGGAGATGCCTCTTTATTAGCTCAGGCTGAGGAAGGGACCTCACAAAACGGGGCCCCCAGAGTCCGCGATTCCTTAGGTGGGAACGAGGAAAAGTGGAAGGACTACATCCGTGATGTAGTTACCGCTGCTGTTGGAGCGAGTCGGTCCGAGGATTTCCGATTCTTTTCTGGTGAGATGGATAGAACCAGAGCAGCTCTGCGGTATGAAGTGGCAGAGATCGTACGTGAAACCCTTTCGGCACCAACTCCGGAGGTCACCCGACCTCCAACGGGACCCAGCCAGCAGACAGACCTTCTCTGCCTCACGCCACAAAATCGATCTCCCGCCCAACAGCGCTCACCCCCAAGGAATCGATCACTTCCTCGACATCAAATACCTCCTCGCAGAAATGAAGTGGCGGACATTTCCAACACGGATGAGTTTTTCAGGCAACTCGATAATATGACTTTGAGTGATCCCGCCAATAATACTCAGTCAGTGACTAGTAACATCGGGGTTAGGTCGCAGAACTTCCACTTTTACAAGTGGGGGTTAAAGTTCGATAATCACTCCATAACAATCGATAATTTTTTGTTCCGTCTTGAACGCCTGAAGACGAGCTATGGCGCAACTTGGGATGGGGTGGTCCTCAACTTCCACCATTTTGTTTCTGGATCAGTAGAGTCCTGGTTCTGGGTTTACCTGAAAGCGAATCCCGATGTGACCTGGTCGGGGCTCAAAGCAGTCCTAACAGAGCAGTTCAGAAGTCTTGAAACGGAGGCAGAGCTGTTGAGAAGGTTATATGACAGACATTAAGGCCAGGCAAAAAAAATTGATGAGTTTTACGCGGACATCCAAAAACTCAACGGAAGAATGAGGACTCCAAAGCCAGATGAAGAAATCGTTGACATCCTTAAGAATAATGTTCGACGACAGATGGGGATCCTCCTCATAACATTCCAGGCGAATTCGCTCACTGAAATGGTTCATATCTGTAGGAAGGCCGAAAAATACCTTCTCGACCGCAAGGCACAGAGACCAAGATTTGGGCCAATTCCACATCCACGTAGAAGTGCTATCTCTGAACTCGTTGCTGGGAAAAGGGAGGAGGAAGAAGCTCTCGCCCCGAGCCACCTTAAGAAAGAAAGGGACATGCGAAATTATACGTGTTGGAACTGCAAGGGTAAAGGACATTCGTTTATCGAATGCCCCGACCCACAAAGAGCTCTTTTTTGTTTTAAGTGTGGCTGGGAAAATACCACCTCGCCTCATTGTCCTCGATGCTCGGGAAACGAGCCAAGGAGCAGTTTGAAGCCCCAGGGAAATTGCTCTCTGGAGAAGAACCTGGAGTAAAAATAAAATAAAAACCCCTTCCGCTCTATCATTCCGAACCTTTTCCACCACCAATAACACCTGTCCCTACGATCAGGATCTTTAAATGTCCTGGTGAGCCCGGTGGAGCCACTGCTCAACCAGCTCATGCTGCTCCAATGACATCGCTCAAACCTCTCCATGAAAGACTCCAAAACTATCTGGACGTGCGGAAATGGATTTTTGGAACCCAGAGTACCATAGTTTCGGACAAAATAGTGAAGCTGAGACGGAAGTTTCAAGAGAAAAAAGAAGCATTCCGGGCCATAGAAGCCACTACGTTGTGCAGCTCTGACGATCCGCGACCGTATGCTACAGTCCACATTTTTGGAGAGCCTCTTCTAGGCTTGCTCGACAGTGGCGCCAGCATAAGCTGCTTGGGAGTGGATGGTTTGGGATTCCTTCAAAAACATGGTCAAACCGTCTCAAAACTTTCTTCCGAAGTGAAGACTGCCGATGGGAAACATCAAGCCATAATAGGCAAAATCTATGCTGAGATTTCATATAAAGGGATGACGAAAAAAATTCCCCTGTACGTGGTTCCGTCGTTACAGCAGAGACTTTACTTGGGGATTGACTTCTGGAGGGAATTCGATATCGCTCCTCAGCTGATCTTCGAGATCTCCCCTGTTCCATGCCCGAGTGAACCAGACCCAAACGCCCACATACTTACTGATCAGGACTCCAAACGGTTGAAAGCCGTCATTAGCCTGTTTCCTTCTTCCTCGGTAGAAGGCCTAGGAAAAACGACGCTAGAGGAACATGTTATTGACACAGGGGATGCAGAACCCATTAAGCAGCGTCATTACCCGATTTCTCCGGCGGTACAGAAACGGCTATATGAGGAACTGGAACGTATGCTCAAACTCGGAGTTATCGAGGAAAGTACCAGTGCGTGGAGTTCCCCGGTTGTCCTAGTGCGCAAGCCCGGCAAAAATCGCTTATGCCTCGACTACAGGAAGGTCAACGCCAGGACAAGAAAAGATGCGTATCCACTTCCTCATATAGAAGGATTGCTATCGCGTCTTCCAGGTACCCATTTCATTTAGAGTGTAGATCTGAAGGACGCGTTCTGGCAAATCCCGCTGGAGAAATCCTCTCGGGAAAAGACGGCGTTTACTGTGCCCGGTATGTCCCTATTACAGTTTACGGTCATGCCTTTTGGCCTCTGCAATGCGCCACAACGCATGGTCAGATTGATGGACAAGTTTGTACCCCACCAACTCAGAGAACAAATCTTTCCGTATCTGGATGACTTGTTGGTGGTATCAAGCACGTTTGAGGAACATGTGAAGCTGTTGGAGATTTTGGCAGGCCGACTGAAGGAAGCGGGGCTTACGATAAACGTCCAGAAGTCAAAATTCTGCTTCAAGGAGCTGAAGTACCTCGGATACATCGTCGGAGACGGATGTCTTAAAACAGACCCTGAGAAGGTGACAGCCATTTCAGAGTTTCCAACTCCTACTTCAGCAAAGCAAGTGAGGCGGTTCCTGGGACTAGCAGGATGGTATCGTCGTTTTGTAAAGGACTTCTCAACTCTAGCGGCACCCATCACCGACACGTTGAAAAAGGGGAAGAAGTTTACCTTCACCGACGAAGCAATGAAAGCCTTCAACAGGATTAAATTAGCCCTGACAACCGCACCACTCCTGGTGAATCCGGACTTTACGAAGGAGTTTCTGATCCTCTGTGATGCATCGAACACCGGCATCGGATGTGTGTTATGCCAGCTGGACGAAAGTGGTAGTGAACGACCAATTTACTACCACTCTCAGAAACTCAACTCGGCCCAGCGCAATTACAGTGTGACCGAGCGTGAATGCCTGGCTGCTGTCATGGGAGTTCAGAAGTTTCGAGCTTACGTCGAAGGTCACCCATTCACACGCGAGTTTGAGGTGGTTCATGGGCCAGAGAGATCTAAGTGGTGAAGTAGTACCTGATCTTCAAGTGTCGGAAAATTTCGTCTACAAGAAGGTCAAATGTTGCACAGGGAATCCTGTAGAGGACGACCTTACGTGGAAGCTTTGGGTTCCAGAACCGCTTACCGAGCACCTGATTGCTCTTGCTCATCGGCCGCCTCGTGCTTCACATGGAGGAATCGCCAAAACGTTGTTCCGACTACAGCAACAATTCTTCTGGCCTAACATGGCGGCACAGGTAAAGACGTTTATCGGGATGTGCGACATCTGTAAGGCCACGAAAGCTCCAAACGCAGCCCTAAGACTACCCATGGGAAAATCGTTTTTAGCCGAGAAACCATTTCAGATGGTGTACATTGATTTCCTGGGGCCGTATCCACGCTCAAGAGACGGGAACACACACATTGTTATTGCGCTGGACCAGCTGACGAAGTTCGTTGTCGTCAAGGCACTTCGAAAAGCCACGACTGACACTGTTCTCCCAGAGTACCTGAAACCATTCTCTTGGACAACGGCAAGCAGTTTATCAGTCGTGACTTTGAGAAGTGTCTGATGATGTATGGCATAACACACGTTAGGACTGCAGTATATTCTCCGCAAGCTAATGCTAGCGAGAGAGTAAACAGATCGATACTCGCCGCAATCAGATCCTACATTGACCCAGATCAGAGGAACTGGGACAGTAACTTGCAGTCTATAGCCAGCGCTCTTCATACAACTGTTCATTCCGCGATAAACATGTCGCCGTTTGAAGCCCTGTTTGGACAGAGGTGGGTGGAGCATGGCTTGGATTACCAGTTGCTTCGTAAGCTGAATGGCCTGAACAATTCTAACTGGGAAATAGTGTCAAAAGCTTCGCAAATGAACATAATCCATTCACACATAAAATCGCTTGCGAATGCTCATACTCAGTATGAAAATCAATACAACTTGCGAAGTAAGGATATAAAGTTTGCCGTAGGGGATGTTGTTTTTCGAAGGAATTTTGCATTAAGCGATGTATCAAAAAAGTTCTGTGCAAAACTAAGCCAAAAATTCATAAAAATGAGAGTCAGCAAATGCATCGGAAACAATCTTTATGAACTGGAAGACCTAAACGGAAAAAAAGCAGGAATTTACCACTGTAAGGACCTAAAAAAATAACGGATACTAATCGCCCGGCCAACAGTCTGTGCATGAGACCACCACTCAGGGCTCATAGCAAATGTTTCAACTTTTTTTTTCAGTCTTCCTTTCCCTCTTCCCTCTTCTCACTTCAATCTTATTTTTTCTCTCTTCTCCTTTCAACTCGAAAGATCTCCTTGTAAGAATAAGTTTTGTGGGAAATGGAATAATAATAATAATAGATAATAATAATAATAATAATAATAATAATAATAATAATAATAATAATAATAATAATAATAAAAATAATAATAATGATAATAATAATAATAATTACCCTAGAATATAAACAAAACAAAAAATAGTATAATAATCACTACACTAACAATATAAAGAGAAAAAAAAATTACCGAAAAATTATTATGTATGCAAATTAAAACTTACAACATCCTGTACGCCTGCTATACTAACTTAATCACTCATAATCTCAAACTGTTAACATCTAATACAAGTACATAACCTAAGTCACTCAAAGCAGCGGTTAAATTAAACAATTAACCAATAAGAAACAAAAAATAGCTCAAATACCATGCCCTTCAAGCTACTATAGTGATAGGTGCCGCTAACTTTTGATGGCGTGATGCACAACTAGCTGGATTATCAGACCATAAATGCACAAAGTCAAAGGTGATAAAGATTAGTTTTAGGATGCATTAAGTCAGTCGGAAAAAGTTTGACATAGAGTGATAAAAAGATCTTAGGATAAAGCTATTTAAAAAAAGAAAAAGAAAAGAAGTCAAAATTTATAATAAACAAATGGATTAGTTCTTTGGGTCTAACTTCATTCCCACCCGTGCCAACTCAGTATTATCTACAAAAAAAAAAAAAAAAAAAAAAGTAAAGAAAAAAAAACCATAAAGTGAAAATAAATTGTATTCACCTAATTTAATAGAAGTGACATTAATTGCCAAGAATAACAAAAAAAAAATATATCTGCCCTTGACCTGAAAAAAGAACATACATAGGTATATACATTACCTAAGATTCAAATATGGACTTACCATCATCTAAGAAGAACCTGTAAACTTAATATAAAAGATTATCTGGATGCGGAATACCTAAAACACACCTGCCTGGAACCTCCCCTGACGCTGGGGACTATTTGTGACCCTGTAAAAACCGTGTCCCCGTGTACTTCATTACCTTTCTACCTTTGTCCCAGCAAATCAAAACCACTCCTTACCCTTCCGTGCGTGTCCTATAGTGTTATGTAAAGTTTGTAATAGTATGTGAAATATAAAAGGCCTATTGAGTAAATATTAAAATTACACGATTCATAGGTTAGTAGTTGCTAAGTCTCACGACACCACTGTATCATGTTCATATATATCTACATACATAATTCTACAACTGTACTATCGTCTGCCCTCGTCATTATCTAGAATATTCTCGCTATTGTTATATACACTTCACCTTATGTACCATAAGTTCACGATGTTTGCATTTCCCCACCCTAAGTGGCGGATTATTATTTATTGTATCTCTGTTTCGTCTGATTCGCACATTCGAGTGCGTATGTATCGCGTTAGGCTAAGTTATTATGTAAAATAAACGAAGAGACATAATAATTTTGGAAGCTAAACTAAGTGGATGTGTTTCATTTTCGCGGAAAACTCAGTATCCTGACTATAAATTATCAGAAGTGGTTACCCTTTTTTTAAAAAAAAAAGAAAAACCTTCTTTAAAACCTAAACAATTTCCTTTCAAAAAAATTTAAATTAAAAAGTGTGCCCGTTCCCCTCGTGGCTTCTTTTCCGAAAATTTTTTTTTTCCTTCCCTTTCTTTTTCAATCATATTTTCCTAGACTTCGTCGAAATGGAAAACAAATTTAGTGCGTCGGAATACACAGCTGTCCAACTCCGTGAATGGCTTCAGCGGTTAAACATGCCAAACACAGGCACGAAAGCGGTGATGGCTGCACGCCTAAACAGCATACCAGCCAACGAACGCGGTGAGCCCCCAGCAACAGCAAACACACACGAAGAGGAAACAGTTCAGCAGACAGACAGTGATTATGACGACGCCGACGATTCAGAAACTGCAGTTAAAGAAAACCAGACAACAAAACTGATCGAGGAAAATGACCTACTGCGACGGGAACTGGAGTTAATCAAAAGGGAAAATGAACTATTCCAAAAGACGGCACAGCTCGAGAAGAGGGAAAAGGAATTGTTTGCGAGCGCAACACCACCAACGGGATCGACGACAGAGTCCCCTTCATTAAAAGCAACAGGAAATACAACGGCAACAGGAACGTCAGCAGCGACAGGAACAACAACAACAACAACGGCTCAATTTACTGAATCAAACGAAAACATGTGCAAAGGACAGCAATTCACCATTTACAAAGAAATGCTTCCAGAGTTCGATGGCTCAGTCAACGTCAACGTATGGCTGTCCCAGCTATAGGACATAAAAAACATATACAACGTGGAGGAAAATTTCCTTCGCACTTTAGTCTCAACGAAATTAAAGGTAAGGCGCAGGACTGGCTACATGCCCAACCCAATTTTCTACGATGCCCAGTTGACGAGTTGTGCGAGGAGCTAAAGAATACGTTTGACAGACAGGAAAACAGGCTAATGATTCGCAAGAAATTTGAAGGCAGGAGATGGCAATTGACTGAAAGTTTCGCTGACTATTTTTTCGATAAAACTCGACTGGCGACAGGATTGGGAATGGACGAGGAGGAACTTGTCGAGTACATGATCGAAGGATTTGTAGATGACAACATGAGAGTGTATGCTCACGTACAAAATTTTACGACAAAATCAGATTTATTTAAAGCATACAATAAGATAATGCAAACAGGCAGAGAAAACAGGACGACGACAGGAAGGCAAGCTGCAACGACGAGATCGGCGACAGGAGAGCGCAGCAAGATAAGATGCTACAACTGCAACTCATTAGGACACGTATCGAGAGATTGCAGAAAACCAGAAAGGCAATATGGAACGTGCTATGCTTGCGGAGAGATGGGTCATGCTGTGGTCACCTGTCCTCAACGGAAATCAGCACAAACTGTGAACTACATGGAGAAAGGAGAGGAAGCGAATGAATATGTAAGAAATTTATATGTTTGTCTTTTTTATAAAAATTATAATGAAAAAATTTTAACAGATTGCCTCATAGACTCCGGAAGCCCTATCAGCTTCATTAGAAGATCACGCGTACCGCCGACCATTAAAATAAATTTATGTTCTAAAAAAAATTGTTACTATGGAATAAATAAAAGCAAATTAAAAATACATGGAACGTTGTCAGGCGTTGTTATTTATGATAAGATGGAAATTAAAGTTGAATTAAATTTAATAGATGATGAGGCGACTGGATATGAGGAAATCTTGGGCAGAGATTTCTTAAGAGAAGGAAAATTTCGATTTATTTCAAATTACGATGAAAAAGAAAAAGATGTTAACGAAAATTTAAACAAGATAGAGACTGAATATGTTAATGAAATAAGTTTTGAAAATCAATTATTGGCGATAGATTACGAAAGCATAATTGAAGAAAAAAGTTTAAATGTAGACGAAAATGTTGATTTCGTAAATAAAAGAAAAATGAATGATCTGTATGTAAAAGGTTATCTATGTGCCGTTCGCCCGACTGAACCTGCAAATAAAACAAAAATGAGCCTAGTGTTGAATAATATAAAACCTTTTCACTGCAATCCACGACGTTTGTCATACGCTGAGAAAAACGAGTTAAGTAAATTAATTGAAGAATATTTAGAAAAGGGGTACATAAGGGAAAGCGAATCAGAGTATGTTTCACCAATAGTTCTGGTAAAGAAAAAGACGGGGGATATTAGAATGTGCGTAGACTATCGAACGCTGAACAAAGCCACAGCCAAAGATAGTTATCCAATCCCTATAATCGACGACTTGTTAGATAGATTAGCAAATAAAACAATATTTTCAAAACTAGACCTAAAAAATGGATTTTTTCACGTATATATGCATGAGGACTCGGTTAAGTTTACGTCTTTTACAACACCGTTAGGCCAGTATGAGTTTTTGAGGATGCCGTTTGGCCTAAAAAATGCCCCGTCGGTTTTTCAGAGGCATATAAATAAAAATTTTTCGGACATGATTAGAAATGATGAAGTAATAGTTTATTTGGATGACATAATGATCGCCACAAACACTTATGAAGAACATTTTAGAATATTAGAAGAAGTTTTTAAAAGGATGGTAATAAATAAACTGGAATTGAGAATAGACAAGTGTAGATTTTTGCAACAGAAAATAAAATACTTGGGTTTTACCATAACGGGAAAAGGAATACAAGCTGACGACAAAGGTATAGATGCGATACAAACGTTTCCAGTCCCACAGAAAGTGCATTCGGTACAAAGCTTTTTAGGACTTTGCTCATATTTTCGTAGATTTGTTAAAGATTTTTCTTCAATTGCAAAACCATTACATGATTTAACCAAAAAAGATAAAGAGTTTAGATTCGGACCTGAACAATTAAAGTCGTTCGAAACATTAAAACAAAAATTAGTAGAAGCACCGGTGCTAGCATTATACAATCCGAAAGATGAAACAGAACTACATTGCGATGCGAGTGCCATAGGATTCGGAGCTATTTTGCTTCAAAAGAAACAGGATGGAAAATTGCATCCTGTTTTTTATTATTCTAGAAGAACTACTGATGCGGAAGCAAAATTTCATAGTTTCGAACTAGAAACGTTAGCAATAGTATACGCTTTAAACAGATTCAGGATTTATTTGCACGGTAAACGTTTCAAGATAGTGACGGATTGTAACTCACTAACAATGACGCTAAATAGAAAAGAGTTAAATCCTAGGATAGCTAGATGGGCGTTAGAATTCCAAAACTATGATTTCGTGCTAGAACATCGGGCAGGAACACGAATGCAGCATGTAGATGCGCTAAGCAGGTCGACAAATGTGTTGACCATAGAAACTAACACCTTCGAAGAAAATTTAATTATATGTCAAAATAAAGACAACGAAATTGTTAAATTAAAAAAAAATATTAGAAACTACAGAGCATGCGCAATACGAAATGAGAAACGGGGTTTTATACAAAAAAAAGAATGATGGTACGATCGCATTTCTGGTTCCAGAACAGATGGAAAGTCACGTTATGTACAAATACCACGATGAAATGGGTCACGTAGGAACAGACAAAGTGATAGAGTTAGTATCAAAAAGTTACTGGTTTCCTAAAATGAGAGAGAAGATAGGATCGCATATCAAAAATTGTTTAAAGTGTATCGTTTACTCAGCAAAACAGGAGGAGGGCTTTCTTCATAATATTCCCAAAGGGAAAAAACCGTTCGAGGTAATACATATAGATCATTCATCATCTAAGAAGAACCTGTAAACTTAATATAAAAGATTATCTGGATGCGGAATACCTAAAACACACCTGCCTGTAAAAACCGTGTCCCCGTGTACTTCATTACCTTTCTACCTTTGTCCCAGCAAATCAAAACCACTCCTAACCCTTCCGTGCGTGTCCTATAGTGTTATGTAAAGTTTGTAATAGTATGTGAAATATAAAAGCCCTATTGAGTAAATATTAAAATTACACGATTCATAGGTTAAATATAAAAAAAATAATTGAAAAAAAGGAAATTTGAAGTAGAGAAAAAAAATAAAGAGAATTTATAATCAATATTACAACTAAAGGAAAAAAAATAATATGGAAACGTAAATTAGAGATAAACAAAGAAAAAAAAATAAATCTATTTACAGAACCAGAGGATGATGTTAGTGCACTACATTGAGCTCGGGATCGAAAGGTACGTTTTGAAAAAAAAAAAAACAGTTTAATAAAATATATATACTTTTTTTAATGACCTTGTGTAGTAGTTATTAAGTAGCCATTAGTAGTTGCTAAGTCTCACGACACCACTGTATCATGTTCATATATATCTACATACATAATTCTACAACTGTACTATCGTCTGCCCTCGTCATTATCTAGAATATTCTCGCTATTGTTATATACACTTCACCTTATGTACCATAAGTTCACGATGTTTGCATTTCCCCACCCTAAGTGGCGGATTATTATTTATTGTATCTCTGTTTCGTCTGATTCGCACATTCGAGTGCGTATGTATCGCGTTAGGCTAAGTTATTATGTAAAATAAACGAAGAGACATAATAATTTTGGAAGCTAAACTAAGTGGATGTGTTTCATTTTCGCGGAAAACTCAGTATCCTGACTATAAATTATCAGAAGTGGTTACCCTTTTTTAAAAAAAAAAAGAAAAACCTTCTTTAAAACCTAAACAATTTCCTTTCAAAAAAATTTAAATTAAAAAGTGTGCCCGTTCCCCTCGTGGCTTCTTTTCCGAAAATTTTTTTTTCCTTCCCTTTCTTTTTCAATCATATTTTCCTAGACTTCGTCGAAATGGAAAACAAATTTAGTGCGTCGGAATACACAGCTGTCCAACTCCGTGAATGGCTTCAGCGGTTAAACATGCCAAACACAGGCACGAAAGCGGTGATGGCTGCACGCCTAAACAGCATACCAGCCAACGAACGCGGTGAGCCCCCAGCAACAGCAAACACACACGAAGAGGAAACAGTTCAGCAGACAGACAGTGATTATGACGACGCCGACGATTCAGAAACTGCAGTTAAAGAAAACCAGACAACAAAACTGATCGAGGAAAATGACCTACTGCGACGGGAACTGGAGTTAATCAAAAGGGAAAATGAACTATTCCAAAAGACGGCACAGCTCGAGAAGAGGGAAAAGGAATTGTTTGCGAGCGCAACACCACCAACGGGATCGACGACAGAGTCCCCCTCATTAAAAGCAACAGGAAATACAACGGCAACAGGAACGTCAGCAGCGACAGGAACAACAACAACAACAACGGCTCAATTTACTGAATCAAACGAAAACATGTGCAAAGGACAGCAATTCACCATTTACAAAGAAATGCTTCCAGAGTTCGATGGCTCAGTCAACGTCAACGTATGGCTGTCCCAGCTAGAGGACATAAAAAACACTTTAGTCTCAACGAAATTAAAGGTAAGGCGCAGGACTGGCTACATGCCCAACCCAATTTTCTACGATGCCCAGTTGACGAGTTGTGCGAGGAGCTAAAGAATACGTTTGACAGACAGGAAAACAGGCTAATGATTCGCAAGAAATTTGAAGGCAGGAGATGGCAATTGACTGAAAGTTTCGCTGACTATTTTTTCGATAAAACTCGACTGGCGACAGGATTGGGAATGGACGAGGAGGAACTTGTCGAATACATGATCGAAGGATTTGTAGATGACAACATGAGAGTGTATGCTCACGTACAAAATTTTACGACAAAATCAGATTTATTTAAAGCATACAATAAGATAATGCAAACAGGCAGAGAAAACAGGACGACGACAGGAAGGCAAGCTGCAACGACGAGATCGGCGACAGGAGAGCGCAGCAAGATAAGATGCTACAACTGCAACTCATTAGGACACGTATCGAGAGATTGCAGAAAACCAGAAAGGCAATATGGAACGTGCTATGCTTGCGGAGAGATGGGTCATGCTGTGGTCACCTGTCCTCAACGGAAATCAGCACAAACTGTGAACTACATGGAGAAAGGAGAGGAAGCGAATGAATATGTAAGAAATTTATATGTTTGTCTTTTTTATAAAAATTATAATGAAAAAATTTTAACAGATTGCCTCATAGACTCCGGAAGCCCTATCAGCTTGATTAGAAGATCACGCGTACCGCCGACCATTAAAATAAATTTATGTTCTAAAAAAAATTGTTACTATGGAATAAATAAAAGCAAATTAAAAATACATGGAACGTTGTCAGGCGTTGTTATTTATGATAAGATGGAAATTAAAGTTGAATTAAATTTAATAGATGATGAGGCGACTGGATATGAGGTAATCTTGGGCAGAGATTTCTTAAGAGAAGGAAAATTTCGATTTATTTCAAATTACGATGAAAAAGAAAAAGATGTTAACGAAAATTTAAACAAGATAGAGACTGAATATGTTAATGAAATAAGTTTTGAAAATCAATTATTGGCGATAGATTACGAAAGCATAATTGAAGAAAAAAGTTTAAATGTAGACGAAAATGTTGATTTCGTAAATAAAAGAAAAATGAACGATCTGTATATAAAAGGTTATCTATGTGCCGTTCGCCCGACTGAACCTGCAATTAAAACAAAAATGAGCCTAGTGTTGAATAATATAAAACCTTTTCACTGCAACCCACGACGTTTGTCATACGCTGAGAAAAACGAGTTAAGTAAATTAATTGAAGAATATTTAGAAAAGGGGTACATAAGGGAAAGCGAATCAGAGTATGTTTCACCAATAGTTCTGGTAAAGAAAAAGACGGGGGATATTAGAATGTGCGTAGACTATCGAACGCTGAACAAAGCCACAGCCAAAGATAGTTATCCAATCCCTATAATCGACGACTTGTTAGATAGATTAGCAAATAAAACAATATTTTCAAAACTAGACCTAAAAAATGGATTTTTTCACGTATATATGCATGAGGACTCGGTTAAGTTTACGTCTTTTACAACACCGTTAGGCCAGTATGAGTTTTTGAGGATGCCGTTTGGCCTAAAAAATGCCCCGTCGGTTTTTCAGAGGCATATAAATAAAAAATTTTCGGACATGATTAGAAATGATGAAGTAATAGTTTATTTGGATGACATAATGATCGCCACAAACACTTATGAAGAACATTTTAGAATATTAGAAGAAGTTTTTAAAAGGATGGTAATAAATAAACTGGAATTGAGAATAGACAAGTGTAGGTTTTTGCAACAGAAAATAAAATACTTGGGTTTTACCATAACGGGAAAAGGAATACAAGCTGACGACAAAGGTATAGATGCGATACAAACGTTTCCAGTCCCACAGAAAGTGCATTCGGTACAAAGCTTTTTAGGACTTTGCTCATATTTTCGTAGATTTGTTAAAGATTTTTCTTCAATTGCAAAACCATTACATGATTTAACCAAAAAAGATAAAGAGTTTAGATTCGGACCTGAACAATTAAAGTCGTTCGAAACATTAAAACAAAAATTAGTAGAAGCACCGGTGCTAGCATTATACAATCCGAAAGATGAAACAGAACTACATTGCGATGCGAGTGCCATAGGATTCGGAGCTATTTTGCTTCAAAAGAAACAGGATGGAAAATTGCATCCTGTTTTTTATTATTCTAGAAGAACTACTGATGCGGAAGCAAAATTTCATAGTTTCGAACTAGAAACGTTAGCAATAGTATACGCTTTAAACAGATTCAGGATTTATTTGCACGGTAAACGTTTCAAGATAGTGACGGATTGTAACTCACTAACAATGACGCTAAATAGAAAAGAGCTAAATCCTAGGATAGCTAGATGGGCGTTAGAATTCCAAAACTATGATTTCGTGCTAGAACATCGGGCAGGAACACGAATGCAGCATGTAGATGCGCTAAGCAGGTCGACAAATGTGTTGACCATAGAAACTAACACCTTCGAAGAAAATTTAATTATATGTCAAAATAAAGACAATGAAATTGTTAAATTAAAAAAAATATTAGAAACTACAGAGCATGCGCAATACGAAATGAGAAACGGGGTTTTATACAAAAAAAAAGAATGATGGTACGATCGCATTTCTGGTTCCAGAACAGATGGAAAGTCACGTTATGTACAAATACCACGATGAAATGGGTCACGTAGGAACAGACAAAGTGATAGAGTTAGTATCAAAAAGTTACTGGTTTCCTAAAATGAGAGAGAAGATAGGATCGCATATCAAAAATTGTTTAAAGTGTATCGTTTACTCAGCAAAACAGGAGGAGGGCTTTCTTCATAATATTCCCAAAGGGAAAAAACCGTTCGAGGTAATACATATAGATCATTTTGGACCTGTAGATAACAGTAGAACAGTTAAAAAATATATTCTAGTCATAATAGATGCTTTCACAAAATTTGTAAGACTTTTCCCAACGAAAACAACAAAAACGAAGGAAGTAACTAATGCATTGTTAGACTACTTTAGAGCGTACAGTCGACCGAAGAGCATAGTATCAGATAGAGGAAGTTGTTTTACGTCAGCAGATTTTAAAGAGTTTTTATCAGACAATAAAATCCAACACATAAAAGTCGCAACGGGTTCGCCCCAAGCAAATGGACAGGTGGAGAGAGTAAATAGGAGCTTAGGGCCCATGCTAGCCAAATTAGTAAAACCGGAAGAAAGAGTTTATTGGGATCATGTATTAGATAAGATAGAACATGCATTTAACAATACAATAAATCGCACAGTAAAACAACACCCTAGCGTGATGTTGTTTGGGGTAGACCAAAACGGGATAGTGACAGACGAGTTTAAAGAATTGTTGATGGAAACAGGGAAGATAGATGGAAAACGGGACCTTACTAAAATAAGAAACGATGCGATAGCAATGCAGGAAAATTCTCAAACGTACAATAAACGCTACGTGGACAAAAAACGCTGCAGACCTCATGTCTATAAAACCGGAGACTACGTGATGGTAAAAAATTTCGACTCAACACCAGGCGCATCAAAAAAATTGATACCAAAATTTCGGGGTCCATACCAAATCACGAAAGTACTGCGAAACGATAGATATTTAATTAAAGATGTCGAAGGTTTTCAACAGACGCGTTTACCTTATCAGGGAGTATGGGCGGTCGGCAACATGAAACCTTGGTTAAAAACTAAACAATTAAAATATAATTTTAATAAAGATCAGGTGATCTTTAGGGTCAGAATGGCCGAATTGTAGTAGTTATTAAGTAGCCATTAGTAGTTGCTAAGTCTCACGACACCACTGTATCATGTTCATATATATCTACATACATAATTCTACAACTGTACTATCGTCTGCCCTCGTCATTATCTAGAATATTCTCGCTATTGTTATATACACTTCACCTTATCTACCATAAGTTCACGATGTTTGCATTTCCCCACCCTAAGTGGCGGATACCTATTTATTGTATCTCTGTTTCGTCTGATTCGCACATTCGAGTGCGTATGTATCGCGTTAGGCTAAGTTATTATGTAAAATAAACGAAGAGACATAATAATTTTGGAAGCTAAACTAAGTGGATGTGTTTCATTTTCGCGGAAAACTCAGTATCCTGACTATACTTGGAATTAAGATATAATAATTTCATATTTGTTTTCTTTAAATGGGCATTACAGGGTTGCCATATGCTTTTTTCCTTTTTTTTGAAGAAAACAAATATTTTTGGACTTAACTTTTCCTTTTGGTTTTAGTAATTTTGGTATCCTTTACTTAATTATAAATTTAGAAATTAATTTTATTAGATTATCATTTTTTAATGTATATATGTACTTAGATTTAGATACTGGATATAAAAGGACATTAATTTGCAAGTTCAATATATCAGTGTATTTTTTTTATTTTTATCTTGTCTTGCGCTACGAATTGTGGTGGATGTATCTGCAATGAATTTGGGAAGTTTTTTTTTTCGTTTTTTTTTTTAAATCCTTAGGTTAAGTACAAACCATGGCCGTCTAAGGAAATAAGTAGGAGGTGGAAGTGTTCTGGAAGTAAGGATTGGCTGGGTGAAATGAGGACCGGGTAAGCTGATATCGTATCAGATTCGGGGCTACCACATAGAAATTGAGGTCGTGGTAGGCAAGGAGGTATCTTGGTGATACTTGGGTGGGTAATTCCTTCGAGGGTCTATACCATCAATGACCCTTTCCTATATGAATCAAAACTCTCCCATATATTGACGAATTCGGGCTTCTGCAATTATATATTTTTTTAACCCTTTTTGTTTTTTTTTACGGCATGACAATTACGTAACACTTGTCCAGGAACGCGACTGCAAAAACCCACACCGCCGACGAGCTAGTTTGTGCGTTTGCAAGTTTGACCGAGTGGTCATGGCCTGGACACCCTCTCCCTTTTTCTGCCAGGACCAGCCTCTTTTACCTGTATTCAGGGGGTTGCAATGGTGGTATAGGAGGGAGAGGTCAATAAACATCATGGTTTCGTTACAAACCTAACACATCAGTTGCGGCATCTCTGATGGCTTGTTGGCATTGTTGCCACTGGTCTTTGGCACTTGATGCTGGCGGTACTGGGTTTCTTGATAGGTTACGGGGTATTCGATCGGCATTAGGTTTTGGCGGTTTCTTGCGATTACAGCTTTCCGACGACATACTTTCTCACAGTATTACTGCGTTGCTGTGGAGTTCGGGTTATTCGCATTCTTACTTTTGCTGCAACAAGGTAGTGATCCGAGTCGATGTTAGCTGCTCGGAAGCTGCGAAAATCCAAGATACTGGATGCGTGTCTTGCATCGATCGCAACGTGATCAATCTAATTGACGGTTCTCTGATCTGGGTGTTGCGAAGTCTCTTTGTGCAGATCGAGATGAGGAAACCATGTGCTTGCAATGGTGACGTTATGTGCCACTGCGAAGTCAATTAACCTAAGTCCGTTTTCAGACGTTGTGTCGTGTAGGCTATGTTTTCCGACAGTCCTACCAAAGATTTCTTCTTTACCTATTTTGGCGTTAAAATCACCTAGTACGATCTTAACGTCGTATTTAGGGCATTGCTCATAGGTTTTATCGAGGAGCTCGTAGAAGTCATCCTCGGTGGCATCATCTTTGTCCTCTGGGGGAGCATGAGCGCATAAGTAGTTTTATTATATAAATTTAATTTGGTTAAGTGCAATATAAATTACAAGTGAAATAGTCTCACACACACAAACAGATAATTGCAGAAAAATTAGCTAATACAAATGAATAAAGTATACTAAATATGTGTAATTAAGATAGGTATTGCTGACTGGAGAAATAAAATTCGGAATTCCAGTCTGCATACTTATATGAAGACATTTTTTTTGTCTTGAATGTAGGTTATAAGGCAACGACCGTTTCAATTTGAGATCATTAGAAAAATAATACACCAGCTGTGTTGAAAGTCAGTGAGGTCATCCATAGTGCGGTAGGTACCTATAAATATATTACATAGGTATATAATATAAGCGAAGTAAAAGAGTTTTTTTTTAGCTTTTTTAATCAACGGATAAAATTTTTAAAATAAAACCGATTATTTATAAATAAATAAGCAAAGGTTAGCGCAAGGTGAATTTGGGCAAAGTAGATTTTTGTACCCCATCACTAACAGGCAGAGGTTTGGACTAGGAGACATTCAGTACTCCAAGACTTCTATTGGTGATATAGATATATAGATATATATATACATATTTAGATGCATATATATAAAATAGGAACATATATATGTATACCAAACCATTAAGTACTTCAAGCCTCTACTTCTCCTTTTGGGTTCTGCCCTCTTTTTTCACAAGAATCGTCAGATAGTTGGCAGACATACCTATATTTTTTTTACAGTCCCTTCTGGACTAGACAGACACCATATGGTAGTGTGAGATTCTTACTCACTAAAAACACACATTCATTTGTTCATTCGACTACAACTAAGTTGCCTTATCAAGTAGTTTAATCTTCATTTTTATAAATCACGTTTGGCTAGGTCGAACAGTCTCGTTCTCCGAAGTCGGCGTAAAAGATTTGTCTCTCCAAAGGCTCGCTGTATGCTTCTATTACAGTGGCCTTATAAACGTGCTTTAAACTTGGTGGCAGATTTTTTAATTTCGTCGTTGACAGTTTCCATACACAATTCTCTGTGTAAATCGCTGTTTCGTATTTACCATGGAGCACCAACAATTGCTCTGAGGACTTTATTTTGAAATGTTTGCAGTGTTTGTATATGGCTTGGTTTGGCACAACCCCAAAGTTGTATACCGTAAGTCCACACAGGTTTAAGCACTTGCTTTTAGATAAGCAGTTTCTTAGATTGGAATATTTTCCAATTAGCCAGTTTAGTTCTCGTAACTTAACATCGAGTTGGTCTCTTTTCTTTTTAACGTGCGTATTCCATTTAAGTTTAGCATCAAGAGTCATGCCTAGATACTTTGCTTCGTTAGCATACGGTATTTGAACCAAGTTAATATAGATGGGTAGATTGTTAACATTCTTGTAAATAAAATTAACATGTGTTGATTTGGACTCGTTTAGAACAATGCGCCATTTCTTCGTCCAGTTTGTTGTTTTGTCAAGAGTTTTCTGTAGCTTTTCGGTTGATCTTTCACTTGAGCTGGATGATGCAAGTATGGCCGTATCATCAGCAAATGTTGCTATCGTGACGTCTTCTTTTTGAGTATATCTCGAGTATAAAGAACGAATAACACCGGGCCAAGAACGCTTCCTTGTGGAACACCAACATTTATTTCTTTAAATCCTGAATATTCAGTGCCTTGTTCCACTCGGAAAAGTCTATTTTCCAGATAGGATTCCAGAATATAATATATTTGTTTCGGAAAAACTTGTCTTAATATAAATCTTAAGCCGTCGTGTCAGACCTTATCGAAACATCAAGAAACGCGCTTGAACATATCTTTTCACCTCTAGGGATTTTTTCAATTTTATTTGTTATTCTGTATACTTCATCAATTGTTGAGTGGTTTTTCTAAATCGGTGTTCGGGAATAAGCCAAACAATCGGAAAATTTGTAAAATTTAGATAGACGTTTGCTTCAACCAATCGGAAATGCGTTAAATATTATTTTTTTATTTTTTTTTATATTTTATTTCTAGAGACAATATATTTATTGGATTAACCAGGATGTTCGTTTTTTGATTGTCTTATTATTTGTTCCCAAAAAAATTTAAAAAGTATGAAAAATACAGGAAATTCATTAAAAAATATGAATGCTCTATTTGATACAACTTCTAAAGTACAATAGTTAACAATGTCAAATAACCTATTTTACGAAGCCAATATATATGTCTATTACCTGAAGTTTAATTAATTTTTTTTATGTTTTTTTCCAAACATTTTAAGTTTTATGTCTGGGAAATCGAGTAAAACATTTTTTTAATTTTTGAAATAATTTTTTTTATAAGAGACAAATATATGTTTGAGCTAGTGAGGGTATTTGAATTAATTTTTATCTCCTGTAAATACTTTAAAATGCATTTCAAAATGTCAATATTTGTAATGCAATTGTAAGCGAAGTACAGCCAATAAAAGAAAAACATATTTTTTTAATTTTTTTCCGAAATTTTTTAATGTAATTCAAAAACCAAAATATTTTTTTTTACAATCGGTTTAAATTTTAATTTTTGAAAAGTTGTCTATTTTAACTTTTTTACTTGAAAATTTCCCATATCACACACACATAGGAAACTGTAGTTCGAGGGAATTTCACCGTCAAATTTGGTGGTGCTGCTGCTGGACAGGGTATTTTCTTCTCTTCGTACAAACCTCATGTACCTGATGTTCCTTCACTTCATGCTTTACGATTTAAACTTTTATATATAGTTTTTTCTATTGACTGTTAAGAGGACTAACTAATAGAAGCATTTTCATGTATGCAGCAATGCAATGGTGTTGTAGTGGTACACACAATCCCTTTATAATGGGTATTCAGTTTTTTGTGCGGACCGATCTTCCTATAGACAAAACTGAGAGGCAGATAGAAGATTATTATGTATGGAATTTTTTTCAGCGGCCGGGTAGACTTGCTGGAACCTGGAATTACGTATGCACTTGACGTGGTGCTGGATTTTGGTTCAATTTTGTTATATATTGTGTAGGTACTATTTTTTTTTTTTTTTTTGAGAAAAGATACTATGGCTTGTTATTATAATTGGCTTGTTGTATAATTTTACAACAACAAATTTTAGACAATCCTGAAGTCTTTTATGCCATTGCTAAAAAATTGCTTTGTTTGTTTTGGTTAGGTGGCAGGTACTTTTTTTTTTTTTTTTATAATTAACGCGCGCACAAGGGACTATTTGTTTCCCTTTTAATGTAACACACTGCGCGGGCATTAGGAAGATAGGGAGGGGAGAGAAAGGAGGTGTCGATTAACATTGGTTTTGAATGTTTGCAAATTGAAATGGCAAGGGAAAATCTCGCCGGGTAAACCATTCCAAAGTCGTGTTGTACGGCTAAAAAAAGAATCCCTATATTTCACGGTACGTCCGAAATTGGGTTCAGGGGTGAACTGATGGGCATTCATAGCAAGACGAGTATTACGGGCGAAACTTTTAAGGGGAGGAATGCAGCTGGCTACCTCGAGTGAACATTTTTTATAAAAGAAACGATAAAATAAGGAAAGACATGAAACATTGCGTCGGTGTTCGAGAGGGGCAATTGTTTCAGCGGCAGTTCTATTTCCTATCAATCTTAACGCTCGATTTTGTATTCTATCAAGCAGGTGAAGCGATGTTTGTGAAGCACCTGCCCACAGGTGGGAGTTATACTCGAGTTTAGGGCGTATAAACGCTTTATAAATTGTAGCCAGATCAGATGGGGAAAAATACTTCTTACACCGATACAGAAAACCTAAGCACTTAGCAGCATTCTTAGCGATTTCAAATATATGGTCGTTCCAACGGAGGTCGTCGTTGACACACATACCGAGTACTGAGAGCTTTTCGGTTTCTTCGATGTAAGTGCCATTCATGGACAATGGCATTGAGGGAATGTTAAGCTTTAACGACAGAAGACAGCATTGAGTTTTCGAAGCATTAAACTCCACACGATTTCTATTACCCCATTTGACAATGCTGTATAAATCGGAGTTTAATGAGCTTGACATACGGCACCGTTGCAATTGTACGTCCGATGGCGAAGGACGTGAATTATCGAACGAATATGAAAAGCTGAGGGTAGAGTCGTCAGCAAAACAGTTAAGTGGATTAGAAGTAACAGACAAAAGATCATTTATAAAAATGAGGAAAAGAGTCGGAGATAGAACAGAGCCCTGGGGTACACCAGCATTTATTTTATGGGAATCAGACTTGAATCCGTCCAATACAACTTGTATTGAACGGTCCAGAAGATAGCTTCTAATCCAACGAACAAGAGTATTATCGATCCCAAAAGCACGCATTTTCGATAAGAGAGCTTCATGCCAAACTCTATCAAATGTCTTGGAGATATCGAGAGCAATAATCTTACTTTCACCAAAGCGATGTAAAGATTTGTTCCACTGTTCGGTGAGATATGCCATCAGATCACCAGTGGAACGGTTGCTGCGGAAGCCATACTGACGGTCATGGAGAAGCTTACGATCTTCGAGATATTCCTTAAGCTGACGGTTAATCAGTGTTTCCATGATCTTAGAAAGAAGGGATGTCAGTGCTATGGGTCGGTAGGAGGAGGGGGAGGATGGGTCATCTTTCTTAGGGACAGGCTGGACAAATGCTGTTTTCCATCTTCTAGGAAAGATTCCAGAAGAGTAGGAGCGATGGAAAAGCTTACGCAGTGGCTTTGCCAGTGTGGAAGAACACCTCTTCAGAAGAATCGGGGGTATACCATCCGGGCCAGCGGATTTGTGTATATCGAGATCTTTGAGAACTCTTGCTACTGTACGAGTGCGGAAAAAAATCTGTCCCATGGAAAAATTTACATTCTCAAGTACAGGAGGGGCAACGTTGCTATGCGGCAGCGTGGAGCTAGCAGCGAAATGGGCGGCGAGCAAGTTTGCCTTCTCTGAAGAGTAAACAATTGGTTTGTTACTGTCGATGAGCGTTGGAACCGAAGATGTTGAGGAGTTTTTAATATTTTTTACAAATGACCAAAAATTTTTACTGCCTTTGGGTCACTGCAGAATTTTTTGCCGTAATTTTTGGTCATGCAAAAATTTGGTTCTTTCAATAACGGAGTTGCATGAGTTTCTTGCTTGTTTGTGCTTTTTCCGATTTTCCTCTGTAGGGTTGGCTTTGTAAGAACGGAAACTTACTTCTTTGAGCCTGATAGCTTCTTTACACTCAGAATTAAACCAAGACTTTTCTTTAGGTTTGATGCTTTTTACTCTGTTAGGAATAAAAGCACGCATCCCTAGAAGAATCACATTTGTGATCATTTCAGCACTGGCATCAATGTCACTATCGAGGAAGCATAGTGACCAGTTAAAGTTTCGGAAAAAAATATTCAGGCCGTCCCAGTAGGCTTTCTCGTATCGCCAAACGGTCCTGGTGGGAAGTTTTTCTTTAACTGGATGGGTGGAGGATGAGAAATTAGCTGAAATGACACAATGGTCTGAAGTGCCAAATGGAGAAGTTACACTAATGGTATATTTATCAGGGTGAGAAGTAAGAAACAAGTCAAGAGTATGGGCGGCTTGCCCAGCAACATCCGGTATACGCGTTGGCACATCGATCAGTTGGGTAAGGTGATGTAACCCGGCAAAGAGCTCGACATACCTTCCTTCGGGTGTTGTCTGACCAGAATAGCGGAGCCAATTGGAATTGTGCACATTTAAATCGCCCGTAATAACGATTTCAGTGCGAGGACAAAGGGAAACAATTTTCGAGATGGAATCAGACAGCGCATCAAACTCGTTACAAGTGGAATTGCTGTCGAGATTTGGACTCCTGTAAATAAAACAATAATGAATGACATGCTTGCGGACAGTGAATTTGAGCCACAAGAAGTTAAAGTCCGTGTTGGAACATTGCCCATATTGGGGAAGGCTCTGGCAAGCAATATCATTCCTAACATAGACCACGAGACCATGATGGGAAAAGAGTAATGGCACCAAGCTATACCCATGTAGAGCAAACTCTGATAAATCAGTATTTACTCCAACCTGGGTTTCACTTAATGCCAAAACAGCTGGCCTGTATTGAACAGTGTAGACGTACAGGTGAAAGAAATTCTTTCTTATACCACGAACATTGGAATACACGACACAAAAATCACTTACCATTTCAAAATACTTACACACAAAACACAATTCTGACTAAGTCGAACCATGCAGTGAAAATCAAAAATTAATCTCTGTAATAAACAAACTGTCTTAGGTGTTATGCCCATAAGACAGCTTGCATACAAAAAATCAATTCAAATATTCAGCACAATAGGACAAACTCAGATGCCCTTATCCATTTACCGCAAGCATACGATGCCTACAGTAGATAAGAAAGAGGCAGTTAAGCTAAGCACAAAGGGTTGGGACAGATAGGAGGATAATTTGATTTGTTATGCAAGTGTGTATTATTATTTTATTTTTTTTTTCTTCCACAGCGCGAATGGGCATCTTATCGTCTTCCAACGACACGAGTGGATATTGTTATTTTCTTTACAGCACACGCGAGGGGTTTTTGCCAATTTCTCAAACGAGTGTGTAATATTATTTTTTTTATCACTCGCGATAACAATGCGCAATAATTTTTTTTTTTTTTTGACTTGTGTAATTATTTATGCGCGCACCTCGACCTGACGTCCGGCCTCTATGAGCTTAAGATCGACACTCGAATTAAAATTGTTCAATTGCTTACATAATAATTATTGCGTCATAATGGTGTTCGCAATTCAACTCTGACAATGGTGTAAAATACTTTTCTCCTTTTGAGTGTCAAGTGGCTAGTTCGAAAATATACATATGTATTACCTATCAGCAAGGAGGAGAAAATAGATTGCTTTTTGTTTCCGTGGTAGCCTGTTGCACATGAACTTTGTTGGTGAAAGGGTTAGAGTGGGTGAAAAGACAGCGTGCATGGGAAGAAAGAGTGTTGCAAATTACCCATTTACTTTGTGATTTTTTTGTTTTACGCGGGGAGACTTTTTGTCTTTCTCGTTTGAATATGGTGTGATGACAAAAAATGACCGTCGAATTACCTTTCGTAAAGAAGAGAAAATCTATGGGTAGGTATTTGTTATTTATTTCTATTGTGGATTATGAATATGAATTTTAAATGGTCATTCTATTGATGTTATTCGTTCTCAGAAGATAATTGTATTTTTTTATAATATTAAAAAAATTGAGATAACAATGACATTACGATCATAGAGAAGTCTAAAAAATTGATCGAGAAAAAATGTCTGTCTATCTGTCTGTATGTATGTATAACGAGCTGCAGCCTAAATGGCTAAACCGATTATCTTCAAATTTGGTGAGTATGATTATTTTGGAATTCCCCAGAGGGTGAATTGAAATTTTATTTTTAGGCCTAAAAATAAAGGTACCTGCCATATGACCGTTTAGGAAAAGCTTATTTTTCTCGAAAGCGGTTCCAACGATTTTGATGAAATTTTTTGAGAATTTTTTTTATTAGTATTGGCTATCATTTGATTAGAACCAAATTTCCGGGAATTGTCTATTAACGGTACCTTTCATATAACGTTTTTTTTAATTTTGGGCTTTATCGGTAACGGCTCTTTGGATTTCTGTCAAATTTTATATTTGATAAGATCTAGGAATGTTACTTGTTTCTGTTAAAGATTTTGCTTTTCAATGTAATTAGGCACATAAGAGCAAGTACGTGCGACCCAGTCGTGCCCATTATTTATATGTAAATACCTACCATGTGGATATTTATTCATATAAAGTCCCTCACCTATTTTCATGATGGAATCCTAAACGACTTATACCCACAGCAATAAGAAAATAAAATAACATACAAAAATTACTTAAAGGTCTCACCGTCGGGTCGCATCGGTCGTTCACGTAACCATCCCTTTTCAATGGCAAGTTTCCTTTCCGCTACCTGCGTCTACATTATACAAATATAGTGCCGACGCGCCGCCGGCGCTGCGCCGCGTTTAGATTTATATGACTGAAATTAATAAAAAAAGCAAAAAGTAACAACTTACCTATAACTTTCAAATGAAAAAAAACAAGAAAGAAACGTCTACTCGGATTAATCCCTCTTAGCTTCTCGCGTGATATCCATCCACGCATGCCTGTTGGGAAAGATCGTGAGTTCTCAATTTTGGGGTTGTTTATTTTGTGTGATTCTTCTTACACTCTAGTCTCTCTGCGCGTGCGCGATACAAACAAATCCTTATCCTCATAAAAGAAATCACGAACACTACAACGAGGAACTTTTGTTTTTTTTTGTACACAACAAATCTCCTAGAAAGGGATATTTTAACACCAATACACGCAAACGTTTTTACATGAGATTTGAGTTTGGTTCTGCGGGAGACCTACCCTTAAGTAATAATTTCTCGAATAATTTAGAAATTATTGGTAATAACGATATTGGTCTCTAAGACTTCTTTTCATTAAGAGTTTTGCCTGGTTTTGGGACCATAATGACTTCGGCCACTATCCATTGCCGTGGAACGTATGCAAGCCTAAACGTGGCATTAATCAGATGTTGGATTTGATTGATTGTTTTTCTCGGTACCGCTTTAAGAATGGGTGCATTTATTAAGTCATATCCGGGAGCTATTTTGTATTTTTGCTTTCTTATAGCGTCTAAAAGTTCTGAAAATATGACATCTCAAATTCGGAAGTTTTCAGAGGTCCAATGAGTATCACCAGGTTCATTCAACAACTCCTCACCGCCAAAAGGCTTGAAAGTTTCCTTGAATCTTAATTGCATTTTTCAGTTTACTGGAGAGGTGATTCAAACTAGTTTTGTTTTGATGAGCGCGGGATTGCTGCCATCTCTTACATGCTTTTCTTTTTTCGAGTATAAGTTCTTTAATTTCAATTGAAACATTTTGCTCGTTAGGAATTGAATTTCTGCTATTTTGCGTAGTGTTTTTCCAGGCAGCATTTTGGACGATTTTAATAAATCTGTCGACTTCATCTTCTAACTAGGAATGATTAAACGATGGTCAAAAGAATTCAACGACCCTTATGTGACAATTTAGCTATGCTTGCATAGTTTTTTATAAACTTACGGTAGTAAACAATCATACCTAGGAAACTTCTAAGTTGACTCAGGTTATACTTTGATTATTGCTACCTTGTTCGGGTTGGTGTTTATAACGTTATGCCCGATGACGTAACCCAAGAAGTCTACCTTTTCTTGGTATAGCATTGACTTGTCAATCAAAATTTTCATGTTAGTTTTTTTAAGAACATGGATTATGGTATCCAAATGTTCTGTATGCTTTTGAATATTGTGTGAATACACAATGATGTCGTCTATATAGACAATGTCATATTTTGCCAATATGTGGTCTTAAAATATTATCCATTGCTCTTTGAAAGACTGATGGAGCATTTTTCAATCCAAAAGGCAATCGTACAAATTCGTACTTTTTTATTCACACAAAAACTAGTTTTTTCTCTGTCGGATTCTTTCATCAATATCTGATGGAACCCTGATTCTAAATCCAGCGTGGAAAAATATTTAGCTTTTCCAAGGTTGGATAAAATAACATTGGTATCCGGTATTAGATACTTGTCTGAAATTGTATTTGGATGAATAACCTGTTTTTAGGAGAGCCATCTTCATTTGAACCTTTATTTTTGGTACAACCCATACAGGGCTATTATATGGAGATTTAGAAGGCCTTATTATACCTTCTTTTAACATTTTAATGACTTCTTTGTTCACAAATTCATTAGCTGATAGAAGGTATGGGTACTGTTTGCTTCAGACAGCAGATTTCCGCTACCATATCCGTTCTGAGTGGAAGTATAGTGTCAATGTTTGAGTGAATACTTTTTATGTTCTTCGTCATTGGTTCCACTAGAGTACTATGATCCTCAATATGACTAATCATCATACTTATTTCTTCATCAAAATAGATTTTATCTATTTCGTTCCCATATTTAAGGGTATCATTTTCTAAATTATCTTAGTGTTTATTGAGCCGAGCAATTTTGCTACTATTAAAATTTCGTACTCCAAGTTTGGGAGACCTTAGAAACGTGTTTTTGTATCTAAGAAAGATGCTTCATGGCAATTTTTTTATTATTGTTTCCCCATTTACAGTGCAAGCGCGTTTAAATATTGCTAGTGAAATAGGATTGCTTAAGATGTTTGTTTAAAATCTTTATATTTCTACCATTTACCCTTCGTCGTAAGTGGGGTAGCCCCACTCACCATCTAAAAAATCACTACCTTCGTTGATGTTATTGATCCTCTCATTTTTTCGTGGAGGTGATTGAATAGAGTGATTTGTACTCGGTTCTCTTTCTCGTTTAAAGATTGAACGCGTATTATTATTATACGTGTTATATAGAGGTTTTTGCCAGCGTGAGTGGCCATGCTGGTTATTATTATAATTTTTATAATTATATGTTATTAGCACGGAATGGGTTGGTATTATTTGTCTGCTGATGCATTTCTTTAAATCTATTCAGCTCGTGAGAACTAATAGGTTTGTTAGCAGAGCTACCAAGAATTATTGGTTCAAACCGCTGTGGTTATTGTCTATAATCATTTCTATGTTGGTGTTGGGGAGCTTGTGTGTGGTTATTCCGTGTAGGAAAACGCAGAATGTTAGAATCCTTCTTACTTTCCCCTTTATAAGAAGTAAATTGAAGCGCGAAATTTGCTCTTGTGTTATTACTTTCTAATTCCTGTGCCTTAGCAAGAGCGGTTGGTAAACCTTGTGGATTTAGTGAGAATAAAATATTAGATAACTGACCATTTAGACTAGTAATAAATACTCGTAAGGCGTTTGGTCGGTATATATTATTGAGTTCTAGTGTGACACGTAAATTGGAGCCATGTGTCATAATTGTTTTATTGGTCAATAGAGTTAATTTCTGATTAGAGTTATTAGAGACATTGAACCTTGCCTTAAAATAATCAGCTCCTGTTCTATTATATGAACTGGTCTCTTGTCCGCGTAGGCAAAATCTAATCGGGAAATTATGGCTTCGAAATTCAACACTGTGCCATGATTAGTTAAAATGTCATTATTACGGAAAATTGTTAGTGCCGCGAAGTATTTTTTACTACTACACCTACCAGCACTGGCTACTGAGGCCATCGGCCCAAACAATTACAAGACAACACACAACACGACATTGATGCCGGGCAGAAGAGAAGACAGAAAGAGAACGGTAAACAGAAAACACATAACACATCTCAACCGCACGATTTAACTTTTTCCTTTTCGGAATCACGTTTTAAAAAAAGATCTCCAAGAATAAAAAGATCGAACAAAGATTATTTAAGTTAAGAGGAAGTATTTTTATTTTACGTCTGTTCTTAATCGTAGCCAGCAAAGAACTCAGCTCTATTTTTACAATTATTTTCTCATGATGAACTTAATCTAAATATGATTGTCAGCAAAATAACCGTTTGCATGCAACAAAGATATTTTCTTACACTGTCTGCTCCGTGAAGGAATGTGCAGATTGTTGCATTATATTTTGCATGAAGAGTTTTGCATTAAAAGTATCCGCTAACCGAATATCTAAAATTGATGGGGAAGAATGTGTCATAAATGTAACTTCCCCCCCTTTAGTTTTAAATTCTCCTGAATTTTATTATTAATTTTTACTTTAATTTTCTTTTGTAAAATAAAACTAACTAAAATATTTAAAAACATACTTAACGTGAAGTTAATTCCATAAGATATATTCTTATGATACTGCAATTCTTCAATTTTTTGAATGTTATTTTAATTTTCAAATTTGATATCTTCTAGGGTTATTTTGCTGCTAAAATTTGTAAAAGTCTTATTCATTGGATAATAAAATCGATCTTGAAATATTTCTTTTACATATGTCCAATAATGGTCTAAAATTCTTATTTCACAATTATTAAAATTTATTAAAATATTTCCCGTTACATTCAAATTTCTTTCGTCACAATTTTGTGTTATGTTGAGATTGTTTGCATTTTTTATAATAATTGTTTCATCATCAATAGTTAGAATATCAGTTTGGTTATTCTTTATGAGCTTACAGTTGTCAGAGTATACCAACACAATTTTTTCTTAATTGTAGTTCATTTAAATATTAATTTTCTTCATATTTATATGTTTATTTGTTATATTTAAATACGACTTCCTTTGGACTGTCAATTTCTTCTTTTATTAAATTTGGAATAGGTAAAATGATATTAAGCTGAATTTTTTCAAAATCTTTGGGAATTTTAATAGCAAATAACAATAAATTTTCTTTGAATTTAATTACTCCCATTTTAATTAAATCATTTTATTTAAATCAATTTCATATTTTTGTATTTCTAAATCAGTTAACATGTTTGGATTTATTTGTCCATATCTATAGCCGAAGCTATATTACTTTGTACATGCTCAATTTTTTCTTTTACAATTTGTAGCTTAAAATATTGGTCATAAAATAAATTGTTCTGGATTACATTACTTGATACACTATTTAATTGACCCAGTATAACTGCCCTATCATTTTCTAAAACTGTTTTTAATTGTTGGAAGGTTTTGTTAAAATGATCGTTGATTAATATTGCTTATAGAATTATGATTATTTATTTCAAGATTCAAAAAATGATTTTCTATGCTAACTCTGTCTTCTTCATCCATCGTTCGAAACAACCATTTAGATGCACTTCCGACAATGTTTTCGAGCCCGAAATAAGCTCACTTTTTATTGTATGTTTTACAGATTGTATTGCCAATTTAGAATTGGTTACAAATTGTTTATTGTTGTTTATTATAAGATCGTTAATTTTATTCTCTATCATAATCTCATCATCATGGTCTGGGGTACCAGCTATCCATTTCCAGATAGTTTCTATTATTTCAATTGTTCGTTTAGAGCGAGAAACCATGAGTTGGTCTAAAGGTGTTTGTATAATATTGAAATTGTTGTTATGGGTATAATCTTTCGGTGAATCAACATTGATTGTATTGTCGTTATGTTGTTACAATGATTCTTTAGTTCTATCAAGAAAATTTTGAAAATAAGTCAAGTTAGTCACGTGGAAGATGTTTGAAGTATTTTGGTATAGGAGTGCGTCACCAGTTTCGACTAGCACATAATTGTCTCGAGTATAATTGATGATTTTTGCTCTGGTTGATAGTATGAAAGTTAGCAGAAGGGTGATGATTTCCATCGCCTGGAATTAAAGTTTAAGATTATCTTTGTGGACAATCTTACCATTTTTAAGTTTAACTTTGTTCCCTAAATCTTCGGATACTTTCCGAGGTTTATACTTGGGTTGCAATTTGCCCCAGTGGGCACCTGTAGTCGTTTGATAGACTGTTTCATCGGGCTTGACTTCTTTAGATTTCCTTGTTTTATTATGACCATCAAGCATTTTATCTTGGACCATCGTTAATTTTAACGGAACATCGGAGTGATTAATTTTATTAAACAAAACTTCTGCGGGTTGCTTTTCGGTGGAAGAATGAATAGTTTTATTATATTCCTTAGCTGCTCTGATGAATGCTTCAACTATATCTAATAATTTGTACTCCTCCTTAACGCATCTGGCTTTCTCCTGAAGGGTACTATGAGCTCGTTCCACTTGACGATTAGTCGTACTGCGGTTAGGGTATAGTATACAAAGACATCTGATCTTTGCATTAGTGATACGAAAGAAGCAGAGGTAAATGTGGGATCTTGGTTTTTACAATCAGGAAATGCTTGCAGTAGCTCAAGAACTTTGTTTTGCATTTCTAGGCGATTTTAATAACTAAGAATTAAGAATATGCTTCGATACATGTGAGAATCTTTAATTATTCTGCAAACATTACATCAATATGAACGCACTCCCCCTCTTTTACAGGAATTGGTGCCTCACCAATTGCTTTTTAATTGGGGTGCCTGTCGCATTTATTTACGTTGCATACCTCGCAGTTCCTTCCGAGTTGGAATTCGTCTGACATTCCAGGCCAATGATATTTATCAATAAGGTTTCTGTGGGCATGGGTATGCGTTTGTGCTACTATTGATACCTGTTCATCTTTATTGGTAATATCGTTGGCAAAATATTTTGCCTGTATGAATTTATTTGTGAAATTTCCTTTCAAAATGTTTTTAATATCATAGATTGTTTCGGGTGTAGCAAACGAGGCTACTAAATCTTCTTTTATAAATTCATTGAATAAAAGTATCAGGTCGGAAGGTTCATTATAGGTAATGATATGTCTATCTTTCCTGGGGAAAGGTTTAATATGTTCGTGAATAATTTCTATTACTTTTTCTATTATTATTTGTAGGTTAAATTGGTGCAGAAGTCTATCAATCAATTCAATTTGATACTCGTCACTACTTTCGGCTGAGTGTTGAGTGGCTTCAGAAGAACTGTCCGAAATCTGCTTTAAATTTTGTCTGGATAGGGCGTCAGCCACTACGTTTGTAGTTCCAGGTTAATAAACCATTTTCGGTGAATATTCTTCAATAAGAGCGTGCCAGCGTTTAATCTTAGCATTAGGGTTTATAAGTGAAACTGCAAATCTCAGAGGCTGGTGATCCGTATAGATCTCTAAATTAGTAACTCCATACAAATAATTACATAAGTTTTTAAAGCGAAAACTATGGCATAGAGTTCTTTCTCGTTTGCCGCAAAACTTCTCTCTGCTTTTCCTAATGTTTTGGATATAAAAGTTATAGGTTTTTTTTCAGTAGTTAGGCCAAATTTTTTTGAGAAATCGGCCTGGGTAAGTTCAGTTTCAGTTATTAGGTGGTCTTTTAGTATAATAAATGCTTGCAAAGCGTCCGCATCTAATTTTATGTTCGTTTTCTTTGCCATGTGGGCAGATACTTGCCCACTATCGCTTTGAAGGTACTTAGTCAATGGTTTAGCTATTCTTGCATAGTTTTTTATAAACTTACGGTAGAAACCAATCATACCTAGGAAACTTCTAAGTTGACGTAGAGTCGTTGGCTCAAGTTATACTTTGATTATTGCTACCTTGTTCGGGTTGGTGTTTATAAAGTTATGCCCGATGACATAACCCAAGAAGTCTACCTTTTCTTGGTATAGCATTGACTTGTCAATCAAAATGTTCATGTTAGCTTTTTTAAGAACATGGATTATGGTATCCAAATGTTCTGTATGCGTTTGAATATTGTGTGAATACACAATGATGTCGTCTATATAGACAATGTCATATTTTGCCAATATGTGGTCTTAAAATATTATCTATTGCTCTTTGAAAGAATGATGGAGCATTTTTTAATTCAAAAGGCAATCGTACGAATTCGTACTTTTTTATTCACACAAAAACTATTTTTTTCTCTGTCGGATTCTGTCATCATTATCTGATGGAACCCTGATTCTAAATCCAGCGTGGAAACATATTTAGCTTTTCCAAGGTTGGATAAAATAACATTGGTATCCGGTATTGGATACTTGTCTGAAATTGTATTTGGATGACTAACCTGTTTTTAGGAGAGCCATATTCATTTGAACCTTTATTTTTGGTACAACCCATACAGGGCTATTATATGGAGATTTGGGAGGCCTTATTATACCTTCTTTTAACATTTTAATGACTTCTTTGTTCACAAATTCATTAGCTGATAGAAGGTATGGGTACTGTTTGCTCCAGACGGCGGATTTCCGCTACCATATCAGCTCTGATCGGAAGTATAGTGTCAATGTTTGAGTGAATACTTTTTTATGTTCTTCGTCATTGGTTCCACTAGAGTACTATGATCCTCAATATGACTAATCATCATACTTATTTCTTCATCAAAATAGATTTTATCTATTTCGTTCCCATATTTAAGGGTATCATTTTCTAAATTATCTTAGTGTTTATTGAGCCGAGCAATTTCGCTACTATTAAAATTTCGTACTCCAAGTTTGGGAGACCTTAGAAACGTGTTTTTGTATCTAAGAAAGATGCTTCATGGCAATTTTTTATTATTGTTTCCCCATTTACAGTGCAAGCGCGTTTAAATATTGCTAGTGAAATAGGATTGCTTAAGATGTTTGGTTGGCAGTAGTTGCTACTGGTACCAGTATCTATTAAAATTTTTATATTTCTACCATTTACCATTCGTCGTAAGTGGGGAAGCCCCACTCTTTGCCTAAAAAATCACTACCTTCGTTGATGTTATTCATCCTCTCATTTTTTCGTCGAGGTGATTGAATAGAGTGATTTGCACTCGGTTCTCTTTCTCGTTTAAAGATTAAACGCGTATTATTATTATACGTGTTATATAGAGGTTTTTGCCAGCGTGAGTGGCCATGCTGGTTATTATTATAATTATAATTGTTATTAGCACGGAATGGGTTTCTATTATTTGTCTGCTGATGTATTTCTTTAAATCTATTCAGCTCGTGAGAACTAATAGGTTTGTAAGCAGAGCTACCAAGAATTATTGGTTCAAACCGCTGTGGTTATTGTCTATAATCATTTCTAAGTTGGTGTTGTAGAGCTTGTGTGTGGTTATTCCGTGTAGGAAAACGCAGAATGTTAGAATCTTTCTTACTTTTGAGTTCTAGTGTGACACGTCAATTGGAGCCATGTGTCATAATTGTTTTATTGGTCAATAGAGTTAATTTCTGATTAACAGAGTTATTAGAGACATTGAACCTTGCCTTAAAATAATCAGCTCCTGTTCTATTATATGAACTGGTCTCTTGTCCGCGTAGGCAAAATCTAATCGGGAAATTATGGCTTCGAAATTCAACACTGTGCCATGATTAGTTAAAATGTCATTATTACGGAAAATTACCGCGAAGTATTTTTTACTACTACACCTACCAGCACTGGCTACTGAGGCCATCGGCCCAAACAATTACAAGACAACACACAACACGACATTGATGCCGGGCAGAAGAGAAGACAGAAAGAGAACGGAAAACAGAAAACACATAACACATCTCAACCGGACGATTTAACTTTTTCCTTTTCGGAATCACGTTTTAAAAAAAGATCTCCAAGAATAAAAAGATCGAACAAAGATTATTTAAGTTAAGAGGAAGTATTTTTATTTTACGCCTGTTCTTAATCGTAGCCAGCAAAGAACTCAGCTCTATTTTTACAATTATTTTCTCATGATGAACTTAATCTAAATATGATTGTCAGCAAAATAACCGTTTGCATGCAACAAAGATATTTTCTTACACTGTCTGCTCTGTGAAGGAATGTGCAGATTGTTGCATTGTATTTTGCATGAAGAGTTTTGCATTAAAAGTATCCGCTAACCGGATATCTAAAATTGATGGGGAAGAATGTGTCATAAATGTAACTCCCCCCCCTTTAGTTTTAAATTCTCCTGAATTTTATTATTAATTTTTACTTTAATTTTCTTTTGTAAAATAAAACTAACTAAAATATTTAAAAACATACTTAACGTGAAGTTAATTCCATAAGATATATTCTTATGATACTGCAATTCTTCAATTTTTTGAATGTTATTTTAATTTTCAAATTTGATATCTTCTAGGGTTATTTTGCTGCTAAAATTTGTAAAAGTCTTATTCATTGGATAATAAAATCGATCTTGAAATATTTCTTTTACATTTGTCCAATAATGGTCTAAAATTCTTATTTCACAATTATTAAAATTTATTAAAATATTTCCCGTTACATTCAAATTTCTTTCGTCACAATTTTGTGTTATGTTGAGATTGTTTGCATTTTTTATAATAATTGTTTCATCATCAATAGTTAGAATATCAGTTTGGTTATTCTTTATGAGCTTACAGTTGTCAGAGTATACCAACACAATTTTTACTTAATTGTAGTTCATTTAAATATATATTTTCTTCATATTTATATGTTTATTTGTTATATTTAAATACGACTTCCTTTGGACTGTCAATTTCTTCTTTTATTAAATTTGGAATAGGTAAAATGATATTAAGCTGAATTTTTTCAAAATTTTTGGGAATTTTAATAGCAAATACCAATAAATTTTCTTTGAATTTAATTACTCCCATTTTAATTAAATCATTTTATTTAAATCAATTTCATATTTTTGTATTTCTAAATCAGTTAACATGTTTGGATTTATTTGTCCATATCTATAGCCGAAGCTATATTACTTTGTACATGCTCAATTTTTTCTTTTACAATTTGTAGCTTAAAATATTGGTCATAAAATAAATTGTTCTGGATTACATTACTTGATACACTATTTAATTGACCCAGTATAACTGCCCTATCATTTTCTAAAACTGTTTTTAATTGTTGGAAGGTTTTGTTAAAATGATCGTTGATTAATATTGCTTATAGAATTATGATTATTTATTTCAAGATTCAAAAAATGATTTTCTATGCTAACTCTGTCTTCTTCATCCATCGTTCGAAACAACCATTTAGATGCACTTCCGACAATGTTTTCGAGCCCGAAATAAGCTCACTTTTTATTGTATGTTTTACAGATTGTATTGCCAATTTAGAATTGGTTACAAATTGTTTATTGTTGTTTATTATAAGATCGTTAATTTTATTCTCTATCATAATCTCATCATCATGGTCTGGGGTACCAGCTATCCATTTCCAGATAGTTTCTATTATTTCAATTGTTCGTTTAGAGCGAGAAACCATGAGTTGGTCTAAAGGTGTTTGTATAATATTGAAATTGTTGTTATGGGTATAATCTTTCGGTGAATCAACATTGATTGTATTGTCGTTATGTTGTTACAATGATTCTTTAGTTCTATCAAGAAAATTTTGAAAATAAGTCAAGTTAGTCACGTGGAAGATGTTTGAAGTATTTTGGTATAGGAGTGCGTCACCAGTTTCTACTAGCACATAATTGTCTCGAGTATAATTGATGATTTTTGCTCTGGTTGATAGTATGAAAGTTAGCAGAAGGGTGATGATGTCCATCGCCTGGAATTAAAGTTTAAGATTATCTTTGTGGACAATCTTACCATTTTTAAGTTTAACTTTGTTCCCTAAATCTTCGGATACTTTCCGAGGTTTATACTTGGGTTGCAATTTGCCCCAGTGGGCACCTGTAGTCGTTTGATAGACTGTTTCATCGGGCTTGACTTCTTTAGATTTCCTTGTTTTATTATGACCATCAAGCATTTTATCTTGGACCATCGTTAATTTTAACGGAACATCGGAGTGATTAATTTTATTAAACAAAACTTCTGCGGGTTGCTTTTCGGTGGAAGAATGAATAGTTTTATTATATTCCTTAGCTGCTCTGATGAATGCTTCAACTATATCTAATAATTTGTACTCCTCCTTAACGCATCTGGCTATCTCCTGAAGGGTACTATGAGCTCGTTCCACTTGACGATTAGTCGTACTGCGGTTAGGGTATAGTATACAAAGACATCTGATCTTTGCATTAGTGATACGAAAGAAGCAGAGGTAAATGTGGGATCTTGGTTTTTACAATCAGGAAATGCTTGCAGTAGCTCAAGAACTTTGTTTTGCATTTCTGGGCGATTTTAATAACTAAGAATTAAGAATATGCTTCGATACATGTGAGAATCTTTAATTATTCTGCAAACATTACATCAATATGAACGCACTCCCCCTCTTTTACAGAAATTGGTGCCTCACCAATTGCTTTTTAATTGGGGTGCCTGTCGCATTTATTTACGTTGCATACCTCGCAGTTCCTTCCGAGTTGGAATTCGTCTGACATTCCAGGCCAATAATATTTATCAATAAGGTTTCTGTGGGCATGGGTATGCGTTTGTGCTACTATTGATACCTGTTCATCTTTATTGGTAATATCGTTGGCAAAATATTTTGCCTGTATGAATTTATTTGTGAAATTTCCTTTCAAAATGTTTTTAATATCATAGATTGTTTCGGGTGTAGCAAACAAGGCTACTAAATCTTCTTTTATAAATTCATTGAATAAAAGTATCAGGTCGGAAGGTTCATTATAGGTAATGATATGTCTATCTTTCCTGGGGAAAGGTTTAATATGTTCGTGAATAATTTCTATTGCTTTTTCTATTATTATTTGTAGGTTAAATTGGTGCAGAAGTCTATCAATCAATTCAATTTGATACTCGTCACTACTTTCGGCTGAGTGTTGAGTGGCTTCAGAAGAACTGTCCGAAATCTGCTTTAAATTTTGTCTGGATAGGGCGTCAGCCACTACGTTTGTAGTTCCAGGTTAATAGACCATTTTCGGTGAATATTCTTCAATAAGAGCGTGCCAGCGTTTAATCTTAGCATTAGGGTTTATAAGTGAAACTGCAAATCTCAGAGGCTGGTGATCCGTATAGATCTCTAAATTAGTAACTCCATACAAATAATTACATAAGTTTTTAAAGCGAAAACTATGGCATAGAGTTCTTTCTCGTTTGCCGCAAAACTTCTCTCTGCTTTTCCTAATGTTTTGGATATAAAAGTTATAGGTTTTTTTTCAGTAGTTAGGCCAAATTTTTTTGAGAAATCGGCCTGGGTAAGTTCAGTTTCAGTTATTAGGTGGTCTTTTAGTATAATAAATGCTTGCAAAGCGTCCGCATCTAATTTTATGTTCGTTTTCTTTGCCATGTGGGCAGATACTTGCCCACTATCGCTTTGAAGGTACTTAGTCAATGGTTTAGCTATTCTTGCATAGTTTTTTATAAACTTACGGTAGAAACCAATCATACCTAGGAAACTTCTAAGTTGACGTAGAGTCGTTGGCTCAAGTTATACTTTGATTATTGCTACCTTGTTCGGGTTGGTGTTTATAAAGTTATGCCCGATGACATAACCCAAGAAGTCTACCTTTTCTTGGTATAGCATTGACTTGTCAATCAAAATGTTCATGTTAGCTTTTTTAAGAACATGGATTATGGTATCCAAATGTTCTGTATGCGTTTGAATATTGTGTGAATACACAATGATGTCGTCTATATAGACAATGTCATATTTTGCCAATATGTGGTCTTAAAATATTATCCATTGCTCTTTGAAAGAATGATGGAGCATTTTTTAATCCAAAAGGCAATCGTACGAATTCGTACTTTTTTATTCACACAAAAACTATTTTTTTCTCTGTCGGATTCTTTCATCATTATCTGATGGAACCCTGATTCTAAATCCAGCGCGGAAACATATTTAGCTTTTCCAAGGTTGGATAAAATAACATTGGTATCCGGTATTGGATACTTGTCTGAAATTGTATTTGGATGACTAACCTGTTTTAAGGAGAGCCATCTTCATTTGAACCTGTATTTTTGGTACAACCCATACAGGGCTATTATATGGAGATTTGGGAGGCCTTATTATACCTTCTTTTAACATTTTAATGACTTCTTTGTTCACAAATTCATTAGCTGATAGAAGGTATGGGTACTGTTTGCTCCAGACGGCGGATTTCCGCTACCATATCAGCTCTGATCGGAAGTATAGTGTCAATGTTTGAGTGAATACTTTTTTATGTTCTTCGTCATTGGTTCCACTAGAGTACTATGATCCTCAATATGATTAATCATCATACTTATTTCTTCATCAAAATAGATTTTATCTATTTCGTTCCCATATTTAAGGGTATCATTTTCTAAATTAATATTAGTGTTTATTGAGCCGAGCAATTTCGCTACTATTTCGCTACTTCTACCATTTACCCTTCGTCGTAAGTGGGGTAGCCCCAATCTTCGCCTAAAAAATCACTACCTTCGTTGATGTTATTCATCCTCTCATTTTTTCGTGGAGGTGATTGAATAGAGTGATTTGTACTCGGTTCTCTTTCTCGTTTAAAGATTGAACGCGTATTATTATTATACGTGTTATATAGAGGTTTTTGCCAGCGTGAGTGGCCATGCTGGTTATTATTATAATTATAATTGTTATTAGCACGGAATGGGTTTCTATTATTTGTCTGCTGATGTATTTCTTTAAATCTATTCAGCTCGTGAGAACTAATAGGTTTGTAAGCAGAGCTACCAAGAATTATTGGTTCAAACCGCTGTGGTTATTGTCTATAATCATTTCTATGTTGGTGTTGTGGAGCTTGTGTGTGGTTATTCCGTGTAGGAAAACGCAGAATGTTAGAATCTTTCTTACTTTCCCCTTTATAAGAAGTAAATTGAAGCGCGAAATTTGCTCTTGTATTATTACTTTCTAATTCCTGTGCCTTAGCAAGAGCGGTTGGTAAACCTTGTAGATTTAGTGAGAATAAAATATTAGATAACTGACCATTTAGACTAGTAATAAATACTCGCAAGGCGTTTGGTCGGTGTATATTATTGAGTTCTAGTGTGACACGTAAATTGGAGCCATGTGTCATAATTGTTTTATTGGTCAATAGAGTTAATTTCTGATTAGAGACATTGAACCTTGCCTTAAAATAATCAGCTCCTGTTCTATTATATGAACTGGTCTCTTGTCCGCGTAGGCAAAATCTAATCGGGAAATTATGGCTTCGAAATTCAACACTGTGCCATGATTAGTTAAAATGTCATTATTACGGAAAATTGTTAGTGCCGCGAAGTATTTTTTACTACTACACCTACCAGCACTGGCTACTGAGGCCATCGGCCCAAACAATTACAAGACAACACACAACACGACATTGATGCCGGGCAGAAGAGAAGACAGAAAGAGAACGGAAAACAGAAAACACATAACACATCTCAACCGGACGATTTAACTTTTTCCTTTTCGGAATCACGTTTTAAAAAAAGATCTCCAAGAATAAAAAGATCGAACAAAGATTATTTAAGTTAAGAGGAAGTATTTTTATTTTACGTCTGTTCTTAATCGTAGCCAGCAAAGAACTCAGCTCTATTTTTACAATTATTTTTTCATGATGAACTTAATCTAAATATGATTGTCAGCAAAATAACCGTTTGCATGCAACAAAGATATTTTCTTACACTGTCTGCTCCGTGAAGGAATGTGCGCATTATATTTTGCATGAAGAGTTTTGCATTAAAAGTATCCGCTAACCGGATATCTAAAATTGATGGGGAAGAATGTGTCATAAATGTAACTTCCCCCCCTTTAGTTTTAAATTCTCCTGAATTTTATTATTAATTTTTACTTTAATTTTCTTTTGTAAAATAAAACTAACTAAAATATTTAAAAACATTTTTAAAGTGAAGTTAATTCCATAAGATATATTCTTATGATACTGCAATTCTTCAATTTTTTGAATGTTATTTTAATTTTCAAATTTGATATCTTCTAGGGTTATTTTGCTGCTAAAATTTGTAAAAGTCTTATTCATTGGATAATAAAATCGATCTTGAAATATTTCTTTTACATTTGTCCAATAATGGTCTAAAATTCTTATTTCACACTTATTAAAATTTATTAAAATATTTCCCGTTACATTCAAATTTCTTTCGTCACAATTTTGTGTTATGTTGAGATTGTTTGCATTTTTTATAATAATTGTTTCATCATCAATAGTTAGAATATCAGTTTGGTTATTCTTTATGAGCTTACAGTTGTCAGTGTATACCAACACAATTTTTACTTAATTGTAGTTCATTTAAATATATATTTTCTTCATATTTATATGTTTAATTGTTATATTTAAATACGACTTCCTTTGGACTGTCAATTTCTTCTTTTATTAAATTTGGAATAGGTAAAATGATATTAAGCTGAATTTTTTCAAAATCTTTGGGAATTTTAATAGCAAATAACAATAAATTTTCTTTGAATTTAATTACTCCCATTTTAATTAAATCATTTTATTTAAATCAATTTCATATTTTTTGTATTTCTAAATCAGTTTGTTTGGATTTATTTGTCCATATCTATAGCCGAAGCTATATTACTTTGTACATGCTCAATTTTTTCTTTTACAATTTGTAGCTTAAAATATTGGTCATAAAATAAATTGTTCTGGATTACATTACTTGATACACTATTTAATTGACCCAGTATAACTGCCCTATCTTTTTCTAAAACTGTTTTTAATTGTTGGAAGGTTTTGTTAAAATGATCGTTGATTAATATTGCTTATAGAATTATGATTATTTATTTCAAGATTCAAAAAATGATTTTCTATGCTAACTCTGTCTTCTTCATCCATCGTTCGAAACAACCATTTAGATGCACTTCCGACAATGTTTTCGAGCCCGAAATAAGCTCACTTTTTATTGTATGTTTTACAGATTGTATTGCCAATTTAGAATTGGTTACAAATTGTTTATTGTTGTTTATTATAAGATCGTTAATTTTATTCTCTATCATAATCTCATCATCATGGTCTGGGGTACAAGCTATCCATTTCCAAATAGTTTCTATTATTTCAATTGTTCGTTTAGAGCGAGAAACCATGAGTTGGACTAAAGGTGTTTGTATAATATTGAAATTGTTGTTATGGGTATAATCTTTCGGTGAATCAACATTGATTGTATTGTCGTTATGTTGTTACAATGATTCTTTAGTTCTGTCAAGTTAGTCACGTGGAAGATGTTTGAAGTATTTTGGTATAGGAGTGCGTCACCAGTTTCGACTAGCACATAATTGTCTCGAGTAAAATTGATGATTTTTGCTCTGGTTGATAGTATGAAAGTTAGCAGAAGGGTGATGATGTCCATCGCCTGGAATTAAAGTTTAAGATTATCTTTGTGGACAATCTTACCATTTTTAAGTTTAACTTTGTTCCCTAAATCTTCGGATACTTTCCGAGGTTTATACTTGGGTTGCAATTTGCCCCAGTGGGCACCTGTAGTCGTTTGATACACTGTTTCATCGGCCTTGACTTCTTTAGATTTCCTTGTTTTATTATGACCATCAAGCATTTTATCTTGGACCATCGTTAATTTTAATGGAACATCGGAGTGATTAATTTTATTAAACAAAACTTCTGCGGGTTGCTTTTCGGTGGAAGAATGAATAGTTTTATTACATTCCTTAGCTGCTCTGATGAATGCTTCAACTATATCTAATAATTTGTACTCCTCCTTAACGCATCTGGCTATCTCCTGAAGGGTACTATGAGCTCGTTCCACTTGACGATTAGTCGTACTGCGGTTAGGGTATAGTATACAAAGACATCTGATCTTTGCATTAGTGATACGAAAGAAGCAGAGGTAAATGTGGGATCTTGGTTTTTACAATCAGGAAATGCTTGCAGTAGCTCAAGAACTTTGTTTTGCATTTCTAGGCGATTTTAATAACTAAGAATTAAGAATATGCTTCGATACATGTGAGAATCTTTAATTATTCTGCAAACATTACATCAATATGAACGCACTCCCCCTCTTTTACAGGAATTGGTGCCTCACCAATTGCTTTTTAATTGGGGTGCCTGTCGCATTTATTTACGTTGCATACCTCGCAGTTCCTTCCGAGTTGGAATTCGTCTGACATTCCAGGCCAATAATATTTATCAATAAGGTTTCTGTGGGCACGGGTATGCGTTGTGCTACTATTGATACCTGGTCATCTTTATTGGTAATATCGTTGGCAAAATATTTTGCCTGTATGAATTTATTTGTGAAATTTCCTTTCAAAATGTTTTTAATATCATAGATTGTTTCGGGTGTAGCAAACAAGGCTACTAAATCTTCTTTTATAAATTCATTGAATAAAAGTATCAGGTCGGAAGGTTCATAATAGGTAATGATATGTCTATCTTTCCTGGGGAAAGGTTTAATATGTTCGTGAATAATTTCTATTGCTTTTTCTATTATTATTTGTAGGTTAAATTGGTGCAGAAGTCTATCAATCAATTCAATTTGATACTCGTCACTACTTTCGGCTGAGTGTTGAGTGGCTTCAGAAGAACTGTCCGAAATCTGCTTTAAATTTTGTCTGGATAGGGCGTCAGCCACTACGTTTGTAGTTCCAGGTTAATAGACCATTTTCGGTGAATATTCTTCAATAAGAGCGTGCCAGCGTTTAATCTTAGCATTAGGGTTTATAAGTGAAACTGCAAATCTCAGAGGCTGGTGATCCGTATAGATCTCTAAATTAGTAACTCCATACAAATAATTACGTAAGTTTTTAAAGCGAAAACTATGGCATAGAGTTCTTTCTCGTTTGCCGTAAAACTTCTCTCTGCTTTTCCTAATGTTTTGGATATAAAAGTTATAGGTTTTTTTTCAGTAGTTAGGCCAAATTTTTTTGAGAAATCGGCCTGGGTAAGTTCAGTTTCAGTTATTAGGTGGTCTTTTAGTATAATAAATGCTTGCAAAGCGTCCGCATCTAATTTTATGTTCGTTTTCTTTGCCATGTGGGCAGATACTTGCCCACTATCGCTTTGAAGGTACTTAGTCAATGGTTTAGCTATTCTTGCATAGTTTTTTATAAACTTACGGTAGTAACCAATCATACCTAGGAAACTTCTAAGTTGACGTAGAGTCGTTGGCTCAAGTTATACTTTGATTATTGCTACCTTGTTCGGGTTGGTGTTTATAAAGTTATGCCCGATGACATAACCCAAGAAGTCTACCTTTTCTTGGTATAGCATTGACTTGTCAATCAAAATTTTCATGTTAGCTTTTTTAAGAACATGGATTATGGTATCCAAATGTTCTGTATGCGTTTGAATATTGTGTGAATACACAATGATGTCGTCTATATAGACAATGTCATATTTTGCCAATATGTGGTCTTAAAATATTATCCATTGCTCTTTGAAAGAATGATGGAGCATTTTTTAATCCAAAAGGCAATCGTACGAATTCGTACTTTTTTATTCACACAAAAACTATTTTTTTCTCTGTCGGATTCTTTCATCATTATCTGATGGAACCCTGATTCTAAATCCAGCGTGGAAACATATTTAGCTTTTCCAAGGTTGGATAAAATAACATTGGTATCCGGTATTGGATACTTGTCTGAAATTGTATTTGGATGACTAACCTGTTTTTAGGAGAGCCATCTTCATTTGAACCTTTATTTTTGGTACAACCCATACAGGGCTATTATATAGAGATTTGGGAGGCCTTATTATACCTTCTTTTAACATTTTAATGACTTCTTTGTTCACAAATTCATTAGCTGATAGAAGGTATGGGTACTGTTTGCTCCAGACGGCGGATTTCCGCTACCATATCAGCTCTGATCGGAAGTATAGTGTCAATGTTTGAGTGAATACTTTTTTATGTTCTTCGTCATTGGTTCCACTAGAGTACTATGATCCTCAATATGATTAATCATCATACTTATTTCTTCATCAAAATAGATTTTATCTATTTCGTTCCCATATTTAAGGGTATCATTTTCTAAATTAATCTTAGTGTTTATTGAGCCGAGCAATTTCGCTCCTATTAAAATTTCGTACTCCAAGTTTGGGAGACCTTAGAAATGTGTTTTTGTATCTAAGAAAGATGCTTCATGGCAATTTTTTATTATTGTTTCCCCATTTACAGTGCAAGCGCGTTTAAATATTGCTAGTGAAATAGGATTGCTTAAGATGTTTGGTTGGCAGTAGTTGCTACTGGTACCAGTATCTATTAAAATCTTTATATTTCTACCATTTACCCTTCGTCGTAAGTGGGGTAGCCCCAATCTTCGCCTAAAAAATCACTACCTTCGTTGATGTTATTCATCCTCTCATTTTTTCGTCGAGGTGATTGAATAGAGTGATTTGTACTCGGTTCTCTTTCTCGTTTAAAGATTGAACGCGTATTATTATTATACGTGTTATATAGAGGTTTTTGCCAGCGTGAGTGGCCATGCTGGTTATTATTATAATTATAATTGTTATTAGCACGGAATGGGTTTCTATTATTTGTCTGCTGATGTATTTCTTTAAATCTATTCAGCTCGTGAGAACTAATAGGTTTGTAAGCAGAGCTACCAAGAATTATTGGTTCAAACCGCTGTGGTTATTGTCTATAATCATTTCTATGTTGGTGTTGTGGAGCTTGTGTGTGGTTATTCCGTGTAGGAAAACGCAGAATGTTAGAATCTTTCTTACTTTCCCCTTTATAAGAAGTAAATTGAAGCGCGAAATTTGCTCTTGTATTATTACTTTCTAATTCCTGTGCCTTAGCAAGAGCGGTTGGTAAACCTTGTGGATTTAGTGAGAATAAAATAATAGATAACTGACCACTTAGACTAGTAATAAATACTCTCAAGGCGTTTGGTCGGTGTATATTATTGAGTTCTAGTGTGACACGTAAATTGGAGCCATGTGTCATAATTGTTTTATTGGTCAATAGAGTTAATTTCTGATTAGAGACATTGAACCTTGCCTTAAAATAATCAGCTCCTGTTCTATTATATGAACTGGTCTCTTGTCCGCGTAGGCAAAATCTAATCGGGAAATTATGGCTTCGAAATTCAACACTGTGCCATGATTAGTTAAAATGTCATTATTACGGAAAATTGTTAGTGCCGCGAAGTATTTTTTACTACTACACCTACCAGCACTGGCTACTGAGGCCATCGGCCCAAACAATTACAAGACAACACACAACACGACATTGATGCCGGGCAGAAGAGAAGACAGAAAGAGAACGGAAAACAGAAAACACATAACACATCTCAACCGGACGATTTAACTTTTTCCTTTTCGGAATCACGTTTTAAAAAAAGATCTCCAAGAATAAAAAGATCGAACAAAGATTATTTAAGTTAAGAGGAAGTATTTTTATTTTACGTCTGTTCTTAATCGTAGCCAGCAAAGAACTCAGCTCTATTTTTACAATTATTTTCTCATGATGAACTTAATCTAAATATGATTGTCAGCAAAATAACCGTTTGCATGCAACAAAGATATTTTCTTACACTGTCTGCTCCGTGAAGGAATGTGCAGATTGTTGCATTATATTTTGCATGAAGAGTTTTGCATTAAAAGTATCCGCTAACCGGATATCTAAAATTGATGGGGAAGAATGTGTCATAAATGTAACTTCCCCCCCTTTAGTTTTAAATTCTCCTGAATTTTATTATTAATTTTTACTTTAATTTTCTTTTGTAAAATAAAACTAACTAAAATATTTAAAAACATTTTTAAAGTGAAGTTAATTCCATAAGATATATTCTTATGATACTGCAATTCTTCAATTTTTTGAATGTTATTTTAATTTTCAAATTTGATATCTTCTAGGGTTATTTTGCTGCTAAAATTTGTAAAAGTCTTATTCATTGGATAATAAAATCGATCTTGAAATATTTCTTTTACATTTGTCCAATAATGGTCTAAAATTCTTATTTCACACTTATGTCTTTTTTCAATTGGAATAAGCGTTTGTATTTTATATTTAAGATGTTTAAGTTCGGATTGAATAATTTCTATATGTTCTACATCAAATGCATTAATATTTATTGAAATGTTGTCCAGAATGTTAACAATTTCATTTGGATTTATAATGTGAATAATAATGTCTGTTTTTGTTATCAAATCAACAGTATTTCATTTTATTTCCGTAAATCCGTTGTGCTCCTTTATTTCGTTTATATTAAGTCTTCCTTTAGCTGGTGATACCAGAAGAAGGAGGAAGAGGAAGATTGTCATGAAGAGCTGAAGATGTAGGTTGTCTTTTTCATAGAGTAACTATACTATAAAGAGGGAAATCTACTGCCTTCTTTTGACAAGGCCTACAAGCTGGTCAAATAAGTATTGGTGCAGAACTGTCAAAAAATTGACGCCAATTGAGAATGTAGTAGTGCTGAACTGTCAAAAAATTGACGCCAATTGAGAATGTAGTAGTGCTGAACTGTCAAATAATTGACGCCGATTGAGAGTGTAGTAGTCAAAGAATTGACCTCTTCTTTTCAGTTTCCTTTTCTTTTTCACCACGAAATTGGGCGTGTTGGAAGATACTTGATAATAAAAAGCGCCATCCCGAAATTGACGTCATGAGTGACTCAAACTGACTAAATTAAATTACCATTTTTGGAAAGAGTCCGAAGTGTTCGTGGACTTAAAATGTATATTTAATCAATCAGATAAGACATTGGACCAAACCTGCATCAATTAAAACTTACTTTTTCGTTTTTTTTTTTCTAAAATGGAAATTAATTTTTTCAACAAGGGTCACTAATGACGTAAAAATACAAAAGTCGCTATCTTGTTTTCTTGTATCATGAGGAGACACTAGGAAGTTAGTTATACTTTATTATTTTTTCCCTGCCTTTTACATATTGTGTGCTTGAAAACTCTATATAAACGTTTAAAACTGGTTAAGCAATATTAAAGAATTTCAACCATTTTACCTGATACTGATGATAGTGTATTGATTGTTCTATGAATGAATTTAAACAAGCATTCGGTCAGAAGAACACCTACTATGTATATATGCAAGATTGTATTATACAAAGTAGCGATAAAGGTGTACTTTTTTAAAGTTAAATTATCTTTCTTCACACCTATTATATTCGTTTACACAGGAGTAGAAGCCTAGTCAAACATAGCGCGTTCTGACGCCGCGTTGTAATATACAGTAAAACAAGCATATCCCAAGTCACATAGAGCGCGTTTTCAACGCCGCGTCAAGTTCCACACGGCGTCAAAACATCGCGTTGTGATTATTTACAAATTGCTTTTTTTTAAGTCTTCGTTAAACAGAACGCATTTTTAACGCGGCGTAGAGATTATTTTACGCTGCGTTGAGATAACTTTGATGCGGCGTTCCAAAAAAAATTTTGTTTTCAATATTTTGAAAAACAATTAAAATCATCCATTACCACTAATCCGAAAAAAAGGAATCATGTAAACAAGCTCTAAGACCTAAAAAAATCACCTTAACCCTTAAGAATACAATTCGAACACATCCTTCTCGATATGTAGGAGTATGGTGGAGGTGAATTTCTAAAACGTAAACAACAAATTGTTTAGTGAATATTGTGTAGTTTAGTGATAGTGATATTTAGAATTGTGCTTATTATCTTCAATAATAAGAATAAACAGTTTAATTTTGTTAAAAAGACACAATAATTCACGGAGTTCCTTTACTTCGAACAATTTGTGAGAATTTCATAAAATACCACCATCTAAAGGCGACGACGAGAATTGTATCTTGTATCAAGTATTCTCATCAGGCACGTCGTCGTCGTTGATGGTATTTTGTGAAATTCTCACAAATTGTTCGAAGTAAAGGAACTCCGTGAATTATTGTGGCCTTTTTAACATCATGTGTACCATGTCAACATCTATGTGTGTTATTTCTCGCCCACCAAGAATCATCCCGACTGCATTTTGAAGTAAGAAGATGTAAAAATAATTTGGTGCCCATATTAATGGATTTATTGCTGTAGCAGCACACACCCGTCGTTGGAGCATCGAATGATAACATTGAACATTAAAGGAAATTTTTTAACGAATATTGTGTAGTGACAATGATAACTATGCGCAAAATACCAAGATTTTGTCCAACACGTTGCACGTTTGGCCTCGCTCTCTTCCCAAGGCTGCCACACAGGCTACTTGCAAAGGCCGATTTGGAATAAACTGGACGTGTATTGAGAATTGGTGATAGTATTGCTCGTGTCTACGGTTTAAACAAAATCCAAGCCGATGAGATGGTGCAATTCTCTTCGTGTTTGAAGGTAAACATTATTCTTGATTATTTGATTATTTCGAAATTTGTAGAACCAGTTTTGATAAAATCCTGTTTTTATTTTTAGCAACTTTTGCTTGAAAATAACACAGTTTGAACTTATAAAAAGTAATAAAAACCACAATACTTAACGGTTTTTAGTACAAATGAAGTAAAAAATATATTTCGAAAATTATAGGACCGGTTTTGATAAAATCCTGTTTTTTTATTTTTAGTTTTTTGAAAAAAAAAATTAATTTTTAAGTTTTGGTATGCAGTTTTGTGTGTAGAATATAAAATTGTTGCTTCACTTATTTTCTGGTGATGGTGGACCTGCAGCACGTCTAACCACTGTGGTTGCGGTGTAGTTGTGTAGTCCTCCCACCGTGTGCTGCCGCTTTATGGAATTATTGCAACCTACGGTGCCGCCTCCACCACCGATACTTCCTCCCCCTCCAGCGCTACGGTTCGAGTAGTTTCGGCAATTGAAGGAGGCAGCACGAGAGCCGGTGATCACGTCGTTTCTTGTAGCGCTCGAGAAAAAAAGACGGCAACGAAATAATTAATGCCTCTTTAAGATCACTGGTGGTGGATCCTTCGGAGTCATCCGAACAAGCTACTTCTTGTACAGAGGAAAATCGAATGTTTTTAGGAAAATCACGCACTATGGCGCTATTTCGTGATGCAAAAGTCTTAAAATTTGTCATTTCGTTGTGGTGATGCCGTTGGGGTGACTCATCGGCATAGAGAATGTTCTCGTGTAAAATCAAGGGCTGGCCGAAAGTGTGCCGTCGTCCAAAGTTGTCGCGTTGCCGATTGGGACTGCCGTTTTCATCATTAGACTCTGAACCACTGCGAAGATTTCGCAGCTTGGAATCCAAAGTATCTGTGATTGTTGTTAACGACATTGAACCTGAAACGGAACATAACAATTAATGAAAGCACACATAGTTGGCCTCGTTCAAAATACCACTATCATTAATGCGACTGTTACTCGACTCCTCGTCTGTTAAAATTGATATTTCTACACCGCTGCGGTATTTGCTGGAATTTTCAATAGAGTGCTGTTCCTTGGAGGTGGGAGTGGTAGCAGCAGGCGGAGAATCTGATGTCTTCTTGTTGCCATATTCCATAGACTGAAATCCGACATGAAATTTAATCCCGACCTCAATATATTTACTCCTATCTAAAGTTCTCCTTACCAAAACACTTTCTCCCGAGTACGTATCAGAACTGACAGCACTTCTTTTTGAATGTGTTCGTCGACGAGGTGAGGAATAAGACGTGATGTTACTGATTCCCGGTCGTTTATGCGTTCAATTTTTGAAAAATTATCCAGCAACAGGCTAGTCTGATCCTGATGTGAGGATGACGTCGATGAGGAGGTTATACTAGCCATGTTCGTTTCAATTTCGGGCAGTTCACCCTCCTCAAAAAAGTAGTCCTACTGAAAAAGGGTAATTAAAAAAAGTTAAATTTTGCATAAGCTTGAAAAGTTTTTTATAAATAAATGTGTACCTGTTTTAGTAAAAGCTCTACTATCCTGCACTGATGCTTTATATCCTTGACTGCTATTAAAAGTGTTTCGTTTGGTGGTCGAATTATCGACGGACCAAAAATAATCGCCAAATTCTTTGGCTCCATCAGATTAATGTGGCAGCTTTGTTGCCGGGTATCCCATAGATTCCAATCACACTTAGACCCTTGGTTTCAACAATGTTTATGCAGACATCTACGATGAGTGGAACGTATTCGTTATTTTTGGACTAAATTAAAAGTAGTTTGTCAGAAATAGTATTGAAAGCTTCATCTGAAAGTAAAGGAATATGTAATTATGAACCTAATAATTATAAATATAGTACAGAAAATTATAGCTACCTTGCACCTTGGGATAGGCTTGATTGCAGAAATTTTATTTTATTTAGTAATATTCGTAAGCCTGAAAAAAGATTTATTTTAGACAATCAAAACAATTTTCAGCATACCTGAGTAGTAAATGCGATTCACACATTTTGAAGTTCAATCTATTCAAATTAATCAACATTAGCACTTACTATTTTTGATGAATTAAATGATTTTTTTGAGTTTTTCTTTCCAATGCCAGGGTAAAATTAAATTTTCTCAAACACAAATAACAATTCACTGGTAGTTGTCAACAAGAACAAAATGAAATGTCAAAATTAACAAAACTCACCACATCGTTTTTTCTTTGTTTTTTAACGCCGACAATGAATGATATACAAAAGAGAACACGAAACACAATGAATGATATACCAAAGCAACAACGAAAATTGAGGGTTTTGAGGCGTGGAACGTACGAAAGATTTTCCTCTATATAATATATTTACTCTATGGTCTTTTTATATTAGTGACATGTATATTAGAGAGTTTACTCTTCCTAAATCTAGGTTGATGTTTATGTCTAACTGCTTTATAATTTTTTATAAACCCTGTCGATCTTGTTTCTTGATAAGATTCTCTTCTTTTGTTTGCTTTTTCTATACTACTTTTCTTGATCGTATCTAAGTTATTTCTGGTTTTAATTGTTGATTGAATTCTTTCATTATAATTTCTAATTGCTTGTTGAACTAGTCTTTTAACTGAAACGTTTACTGCATTTAATTTTAAAATCCTACACTTCTCTAACAAGGTGCTGTGAATTCTTTCCACGTCGGAATTTCCGGTGTGGGAATTGGGTTTAGTCAAATGAATATCGATATTTTCGTTTTGTAAAAATTCTTTAATATGAATTGAATTAAACTCATTATCAGCTACAATCTTTTTTGGTTTTCCTGATTTAGCAAAATGACTCTCTAGTTCTTCTATTATTGTTATATGATTTCTGTCTGACAAATAATAGGCAAATCCAAATTTGGAAAATTTATTAATTATGGTTAAAATACTGCATTTAAGAATTACGAATGTATCTACATGTATAATTTCATTTAGGTTTGACGGTGTTTCTGTTAAATTAAGCTTTGGTTTAATCGGTTTCCTATTGTATTCAACCTGCTAGCAAACTTCACATTGATTTATAATGATTTGTATTAATTCCATTAGTTTTGGGTAGTAAATTTTTTACTTAATACCATTAAATGTCTCTTGTATACCTGAGTGCAAACTTTCCTTAACATGATAAAGTAAAATTTGTTTAACTGCTTCTGTTTCTAATTTTATATCTTGTGCTCGGTATGAACATTTTATAAACTTTATTTGATTATCCTTTGAGAATAATTCCCTTAATTTTTCCTGTACTACATTATACTTATTATCGTTTAACTCTGAATATATACCTATAAACCCTTTTTTATGAATCTTCTAAATATATCACTTAAATTATCAAAATCATACTCTGCAATATATATTATTCTTTTACCATGAATTATTTCTATTTCCTGGACTTTGTTATCAGTAAGTATAATTTGAGTTTTATACTTATTCACAATTTCTTCTTTAATAGGAATGTGATCTAACAATTCTTCTTCTGCGGAATGTATGGTAGCAAAAGTTGTTTCATTTTCATCGTTTTCATCTTCCTCTAAATTAAATAGTAATCCTATTTCTGAAACATCATCTTTATACAATTTTGAAAAGTTGTTACACATACTTTGGTTCTCTTCTTCAGACTTAACGTTTTCATTAATTTCAATTCTGCTAAGAAAATCTGCTTCTTTATTATCCTTTTCTATTAAGTACTCTTTCTCGAAATTATATTCTCCTAATTTTAAAAGCCACCTTTGATGTCTGGGAGACATATCTTTACCTTTATATTTGGAATGTAAACATTTTATTGGTTGGTGGTCCGTATAAATTTTGAATTTATTACCATACAAGTATGGTCGAAAATAACCAGTTGACCACATTATTGCCAAGAATTCTTTATCCGTTGCGGAATAATTGATTTCGTGCTTAATGATTGTTCTGGAAGCAAAACACACTGGGTGCCCTTCCTGTGACAGAACTGCCCCTAACGCATATTTCGAGGCGTCAGTTGTTAATTGAAATTGTTTTTTTTTTTAATCAGGAAATCTTAGAATAGGATGAGAACAAATAAGGCTTTTAAGTTTCTCGAAAGCTGCTATATAATTTGTATCTTTCGTATTTAGTATTGTATCTTTCTTTAAATATTTTGTTATAGGCTGTGCAATTTTTGCATAATCTCTTATGAATTTTCTATAAAATCCACTTAGACCTAAGAAGCTTTTTATTTGCTTTTGAGTTTGTGGTAATCCAAAATTTTCAATGACTTTTATTTTATCAGGATTTGGCTTAAATCCTTCGTCGGTAAGAACGTATTTTCTAAAACTTTCAATATTGCTGTTATTGCTCGAATGTGTTCTTCAAGCGAAGTACTAAAAATAAGTATATCATCTAGATATACCACACATGAAACATTTATGAAGTCTCTTAGAATTTCATTCATTAGCCTTTGGAATGTCGCTGGGGCATTCTTTAAGCCAAATGGCATTCTAACAAACTCATACAAACCTTGGGGAGTTACAAAGGCTGTCTTTGGAATATTCTCTTCTTTGACTAATATTTGATAATAGCCTTTGGCAAGATCTATTTTTGTAAAATAATTTGACCTTCCCATCTTGTCTAATATAGCGTCCATATTAGTAAGTGGTTGTTTGTCATCTATGGTGATTTCATTTAATTTTCTTTAGTCTATGACTATACGAAGTTTTTGAATTCCAGAGTTATCGTTCTTTTTCGGAACGACTATTAAAGGACTTGAATATTTTGATCTACTTTTACAGATTATTCCTTGCTCTTCCATTTCAGATATCTATCTTCTTACTTCTTGCTCATGTTTAGGGGGATACCTATATAATTTTGCGTTAACTTGAACATCTGTAGTTGTTTTAATCTCATGTTTTATTATTGGGGTACTAGTTAACTTATCACCTTCTTTAAAAAAATAATTTGTTAAATCTTTTTATAATTTTAGAAATGGCTTCGTATTCTTCTGTATTCAAATAATCAAGTTTTAATCTATTAATTACATTATCTTCTACCATCTCTAAAGTATGTATCTCGTCGTATGTGTACGGATTACCTATTATGTTTAAAGTTTGATTGTTTAAGCTTATTGTTTTTTAATTCTAAATCAATGAGGAGAGTACTTAATTTATTGATTAGATCTATTCCTATAAGAAAATCGTACCTCCTGTTTGGTAGGTCTTTTACCTTCCATTTAATTTTTGTATTTGCTGGGAATTTAAATTCTTCGGGAGTAGGAGTATGTACTTCGTAACTAATTATGTCTTTACCACTTATGGTGGTTAGAGCTGTGTCAATCGTTCATTTTCAAAGATTCAATCGTTTATGATTCGGTCATTTCAAAGATCCGGTCTTTTCAATCAATCATTTTACCAATCAATCCCATATCTACCCTATTTCTCTCGTTTCAATTTATACCCATGCCATACCGGTCATCGAAATGTTGTGTTGTGATTTTTGAATGTGATTGTGAATAAAACATTTTGCATGGTTTCCATATATGATATGTATCTCTGCATTTGGATCTATCCGACACCAACATCGACATCCGTGTTTCGTCAGTAAATCATTAGATTGAGTGTATGTATCTCTCTCTAGTCTCACTCTCTTTGTAAAATAAATACTTATATATCAGTTCAGTTTCACTTTGTTTCGTTCATTTATTTCAAATTATTCTCTATCTCTGGTCTGGTTCTTTGTGTATTTTGTATTCTGTATTGCATTCAATGATTGATTGAATTTCAGTTTCGTTTTCCGCATCGTATCGTTCTCGTTCACTTGAAAAGTATTGAAATTGTGAACGACCGAGATATGGAAGTGTGATTGCAATCATCAATACTTTTCAGTGAACGGGTCATAAAGACCGAATCAATCACGATTGACACAGCTCTAATGGTGGTGAAGCTTAAGGGTTTTATTTTAATAAAACTAAAATCTTGATTTTTTTCATTAATGATGCTAAGTGAAGAGCCTGTGTTTATAAGAGCGGTATATTTTTTATTTATTTTGATTATTAATGTGATTTCAATAATTGGTAGGTCATCCGAGGCTAGTTGATTAAGAACTTAGTATGATTCACCTCGTTATTATTTTCTATGTTTCCAATTGACATTGGTTGTTCATTGTTAGAAATATTCTGTTGCTGATAATTTTGGCCCGAATACCCTGAACTTCTATACTGCTGAAGGCGGTTTTGCCCCGAATTTCCGTTATTATTATAAAATTGCCTTGAATTATTATAATTACCTGAGTTTCTATTATTGTTATAATTGTAACTGTTTGACCTACATTTCTATTTTGCCATGAATTTTGATTAGAAAATGGGTTCTGTTGAAAGCGATTTTGGCCTGAACCCTGCCTAGTCTGTGAAAAATTCTGCTGTATGGGTCTATTATTTTGATAACTATTATTTTGACCTGAACTACTTTGATGTTTATAAAAATTGTTATTATTGTTTCTACTAGGTCGATTATTACACTTCTTAAATTCATCTTTTATACAAGAATCTTTATATCTTCTAGTCATCATAATTTCAAATATTTTATCTACGTCATTTAACTCATACATTTTTTGAAGCAAAGTGCCTTGGCATATATCGTTTATAATATTCACTATCATAGAATCTACGTTACTTAAATCTATGGCTTTATTGCCTTTATGAAATTATTTAAGCTCATCTGTTTTTTATTTAATTTTTTGTTCTTCATTTCAAAGTTCACTTACATTATTTGCTTTGATTGCATAAATGGATTTGTATAACTCGTGTAAATTTCGGCTTACGTCAAATTTCATTTTGTTTCTTACTCCTTGTTATCATTAAAACTTCTCTTTATTTAAACAAATTTGTCATCGTCGATTTTCACTTAGCCACAATTTAATCTTTTCGATTTTTTTTCTTGATTTATTTTTTCGTAACCACAATTTTATCTTTTTCGATTTTTATTTTGGTTTGAATTTTCACTTTCTCGTTATCTTTTCGATATTTTCGAGATTATTTCATATAATTAGTCACTCTTTAATCTTCGCGATTTTTGAGGTAGCTCGTATCACTAGATCCTTTCTTTATTTATTTAAAAGGATCCTACCAACTGCGCCATTTAACTTTTTCCTTTTCGGAATCACGTTTTTAAAAATATTTCAAAGAATAAAAAGATCGAACAAAGATTATTTAAGTTAAGAGGAAGTATTTCTATTTTACGTCTGTTCTTAATCGTAGCACGCAAAGAACTCAGCTCTATTTTTACAATTATTTTCTCATGATGAACTTAATCTAAATATGATTGTCAGCAAAATAACCGTTTGCATGCAACAAAGATATTTTCTTACACTGTCTGCTCCGTGAAGGAATGTGCAGATTGTTGCATTATATTTTGCATGAAGAGTTTTGAATTAAAAGTATCCGCTAACCGGATATCTAAAATTGATGGGGAAGAATGTGTCATATATGTAACTCACGCAGTTGGTTTTCGGACGGTCCCCCATCTTTCTACTAACCACGCGCAACGATGCTTGATTTCGCTGATCTCACGGGAAGAGATGCTTTATCAGAGCCAAGGCCGTTGACTAATTTTATTTTAAAACTTAAAATACTAATACAAAAAAAAAGTTATTCAAAGTAGTGTGTACTGACTGATCAGCTTGGTGTTCAGCTTCTAACTGATGAAATCATTCTTCCTCTCCGCTGTTGCGCGTTCTTGCTTTGTTAGGGGTTGGTTTGTTTAAGATAATGATGATGATAATAATTATAGTCCTTCCTAGAATTGGTTGAACCTAATGTGCCGGATGTTGTTTTTAAGTTTTATTATCGTAAAACTGTTATTCGGTAGTTTTGACACAGCAAGGGTTAGGTAATCCACAGGAATCGGGTCGGGCAACTAGCCCTCGAGAACTTATCCCACTAGAACTAAATGAAGAAGAAGAAGAAGAGACCACAGAAAACATAAAAAGGCTAACGGAACAACTTGAACGAGAAAGGATCTCACTAACACAGAAGGAAGAACGAATTGACTTATAAGTGGAGAACTATTGGGGGGAATGCCTGAAAACGCTATTGATTTTTCAGTTTCGCGCGCAATATATGAGACCCACAATAAAACTAAGGCGTTGCTAGAAGAACAACCAAAAAGCCTAAAAATGATGCAAACTGTTGTCGGGAATGTAACTACGCTGAACGAAAGAATTAATCTTGTAGAAAAATCGACTCTAGCTTTATAAGCTAGGCAACGAGGAGAGCACCTAGATACTCCAACAGACCCGGATATAAGCCCTCTGAGAGATGGGCCTCCTCCAACGACAAACAAAGGCTGCCACAAACAACCGCCATACAACAACCACAATAATCATGGGAAGAAAGTTGACCTCCAGAAATGGGGGATAAACTTCGACGGAACCTCCAAAAGTATGACATTGGAGTTTCATTTTTAGGATTGAGACCCTACAAAATAAAAACGGATTTACCAATGAGCAGGTATTCGCCAATTTCCACCTCTTAGTGACAGGAACTGCCGAATAGTAGTATTGGCAGTACCTCGAAGAAAATCAAAGTGACGAATTCCTGAACTTTTATGATTTGAAGTCAGAACTACTAAGGCAGTTCAGAAATAGTACTGAACCCCGAGAAATAAAGCTTTTAAAACGCGAAGAAAAGCAAATAAACAAATAAGCCGAAAAACCAGTGCAATATAAAAGTCTGCATGAACTCATGATAGAATATGACGTAGCAAGAAAACGAATCTTCAATGCTTCTGCATCCTGCATCACCTTTGAAGATAATAAAAGTAGAAATTTTAAGAAAATTTCTAAACTTAGAGAAAAATGTGCAATGTTCAGACGAACAAGGAACAAAATAGAAGCTACCGTACTAGCAGTTTCTGACGACCACAGGCCCTATGCTAAATTAGCCGTAGATGGTGAAGAGAGTCGGTGAGTTGCATGGGAAAAAGAGCTATCGAGTTCATACAGAAGCATGACATACAAATGACTCGATACCACGATGTTAAAGATTATATTTCTAACTGTGATATTTGTAAGGGCAATAAACCTATTAACACAATCCCCTGGCCCATGGGACAACAGATTATTACCGAAAGACCTTTTCAACGTTTATACGTAGACTTCCTAGGACCATACCCACGAACGAATACCGGTAACACGCATATATTCATTGCACTGGACCACTTTAGCAAATACGTTTTCCTTTAACCGTTAAAACGAGCAACAGCAGCTGAGGTAAAAAAAATAAATACATCCATAAAATTTGTTCTAATAATCTGTGATATAGATGCGATGAGGTGTTTATTTATTTATTTATATGTATATTCTATTTATTTATATATTATAAGTATTTATTTATTTATATAGTTTATTTATTTATTTATAGAGTTTTATATATTTATTAATAGAGTTTTTTAGTTTATATAGGTTTATTTTTTTATTTATAGATTTTTTCTTATTTTTTTTTTCTATCTACTTTTCTATTCTGTGATATTAGCGTAAGTGAGTGCTATAAATTATTTATTTATTTATATTTATTAAGTTTATTTTGCCTCTGTGATATCTTAAATTTAGATTTAGGATCAAAATATTTTTACCTGACTGTAGTTTGAATCTTAACGATTTGAAACTTAGAGATTAAAACTGATTTTAATAATGGAAATACTTATGTATATATGAGTTTATTTAAACCATTAAACATATACCTTATATAAATGAATAATAAACTACATAAAACAATGGAAATGAAACTTGCAGTACAGAATTCTAAAGATAACGATATTCCTTAAACCTCCAGCAATCACAATTCATGCGCAAAAGTCAAGCCTAAAGTATGAAACAAGAAACTCATAAACTCATGCCCAACATACAATTCAAAAGCTTACTCAGGGAGTGCTACATCGACTCCTTTTTACGAGCCCATTTTTCATCACATGCTGGGCTGGCCGAAGACAATGCTTGAACCTAGCAGAGACACAAGGATAGGCATCTTTGAAATCCACACCAATCTTGAAAGGAAAAGACAAAAAATAAGAAAAGGAAATTAAAGTTTGAGAAAAAAAACAGGAAGTTATTATTCACCACCAGATCTTGTCACTGATCTGCCTTAATAAAAGACAATGCATAAGACAATTTCTAGCAGCAAGAAACTTATCTTCTATAGATAGTTTGTCCCAGATGCGAGTTATTGCGGTTTTTGTTAGGCAGATTCGTTGATGAACCTGAAAATAGAAATGAAAATAAACAAATCAATCAAAAATATAAAGTATTTAGATAAAGTAAGGAAATCTCACCGGCAGTCCAGGTTGGTGGTTGTATTTTTATTTATTTATTAAATTAGTTATGGTGTCGCATTGATTTTGTCCACAGAATGAAAAAGACTTGGCGCAATGAATGAGTGCTGTCACTTGTCAATCTTGACGGCTTGAAGTTTGAGCAAGTGAGAACATAGTGAGTGCTGAATGGAAATTGGGCAACCATGGACGTATTATATATGGACTGCTAGTCTAATGTCAGCCTAAGACAAGCTAAAAACACTAAAAGAAAAAAAGGGATTTTTTGAAATCTCTTAGAAAAAAGGGGTTTTAGTTCGAATTTCTTCAAATATTGCTGATTTTATTACGATTTTAAAAGAAACTAATGAATTATGATCAAATAAAACACTACTTAGGCAGCAGCTATAGTGTTTTGACATTTTTTCTTATCATTCTTATTCTTCAAACTACATAAGTCCAAATTCCAGCTGCGTTCTAAAAGGCAATGTGTCTTTTAAGACCAACGTTCCTTTTTATTTCTTTTTTTTTTAACTATTTGTTCATTAATAAGGATAAAAGACAAAGTTAATAAAAATCCTGACAAAATGGCCAGAGGTTGAGACCTATTTCTTGTGACACCTATAAAGGTGTCCACACCAAAAAAAAACATTTGTTTAAAAAACAATTCTGAAATGTTTCCCCTTTGCTTAAAAATCATTTCAGAAACATTTCAGAAATTTCTGAAACATTTCTTAAATGATGTGTTTCCCATTTTATGTATCCAGTTCTGTACTTCATGATATAAAAAAGGAGCAATTTGTCATCATGAACAAAAAACAAACAAATAAAAACAACAAAACCTGTCAACTAAACTAAAATGCATGAAAGTAAAGAAAGATTTCCTTTCGGAAGGGGAAAAAGATTTCATTTCAGAAATGTTTCGCGAAGCGTCCAGTGTCCCGCTAGTATAATCAGGAGGGCAAGTGTCGCCTTAAATAACTGAGACTAAAAATGAAACCAACTTGAGATAGGCAACTAGCAGTCCATATATAATACGTCCATGGACTATTTGATATAAATACGTTTTTGCCGTTTGATGAACTGTAAACTTGAATAAATATACGATATTTAAACAATTGTTAATAACTAATTTATTAAGCTTTTCCAAATTCCTGAAAGTTTGTGAGGAATTTATTCAAATAATTCTCAAATTTAGAAAACCTTTTTTTAGAATTTGGGAAAGCATATTTAAAAAGTTATGGACATTTGTTTCACTGACATATTTTTGAGAATTTTTCGTATGAGTAATTCTCAAAATTTTAAACAATTGTTTATAACTAATTAATTAAGGTTTTCCAAATTCTGAAAATTTGATAGGAGTTTTTTGAAATAATTATCAAATTTGGAAAAAACTTTTTAAGAATATGGAAAAGCATATTTAAAAAGTTATTGACATTTGTTTCACAGACATATTTTTGAGAATTTTACGTGTGGGTAATTCTCAAAACTTTTAGCAATTATTTATAACTTATTAGTTAAGGTTTTCCAAATTCTGAAAATTTGTGAGAAGTTTTTTGAAATAAATATCAAGTTTAGAAAGCCTTTTACAGAATTTGGGAAAGCATATTTAAAAAGTTATGGACATTTGTTTCACAGACATATTTTTGAGAATTGTTCGTATGGGTAATTCTCAAAATTTTAAACATTTGTTTATAACTAACTAATTAAGGTTTTCCAAACTCTGAAAATTTGTGAGAAGTTTTTTTGAAATAAATATCAAATTTGGAAAACCTTTTACAAAATTTGGAAAAGCATATTTAAAAAGTTATGGACATTTATTTCACAGACATATTTTTGAGAATTTTTCGTATGAGTCATTCTCAAAATTTTAAACGATTGTTTATAAATAATTAATCAAGATTTTCCAAATTCTTAACATTTTTACAACTTGAAAAAGTTTATGTTTAAGGTTGTTGAAAATTTTATTTGTATTTGCATTGTTTCTTGAAAATGTTCAAGAATTTGAAAATGTTAAATTAATTATTCATAAACAATTATTTTCGCGTTGATATTTTTTAAGCGAATGCCTTACGAATTAATAAAAAAAAAACACAAAACTCGTTATTACTGGTAGATGTAAGCCTGTTTTTATGTCACAACGAGTCCTAATGCGTTACGAGTATTTGTTTATAGATTTTGTCAATACTTTTACATTTTTGTAGCTTATTATTAATTAATGAATGGTTTTCCAAATACTAAAAATGGTTTTCCAAATTTGTCTAAACTGTTCCCCATCGATTGACACCAAAAAAATTCTAATTTAGTTTCTATGTGCTGCTAACTATACGCAATTCGCTTTATGCAATGGATTTTATAAAGTAGTCGGTAATCATGGACATATTGTGCGTCTTAGAAGAGCTTGAACGGTTCTAACTGATGAGCCCACCGTTAATGCTTGGTCGAAACGCACATTTGGAGTTAAGGATACAAAACCCTTAAATTGAATTTTATTCAACAAAAACTCCACAGAAAAGAACAACAAACAACTAGTAATAGTTGTTTTTGTTGCAATATAATGTTTATTTAACTAGTTGACTTGCTAGTCCACGAGCAGAACACCCTATAGGTTTAGGTGCATAACTATAAACTAAGTTCCCTAAACATTATAATTCACCATTGCTTTATGCAATGGGTTTTATAAAGTAGTCGGTAATCATCGACATTATTGTGCGTCTTAAAAGAGCTTGAACGGTTCTTACCGATGAGCCCACCGTTCATGCTTGGCGAAACGCACATTTGGAGTTAAGGACACAAAACCCTTAAATTGAATTTTAATCAAGAAAAACTCCACAGAATACAACAACAAACAACTAGCAATAGTTATTCTTGTTGCAATATAATATTTATTTGACTTGCTAGTCCACGAGCAGAACACCCTATAGGTTTAGGTGCATAACTTTAAACTAAGTTTCCTAAACATTATAATTCACCGTTGCTTTATGCAATGGATTTTATAAAGTAGTCGGTAATCATCGACATATTGTGCGTTTTAGAAGAGCTTGAATGGTTCTAAGTGATGAGCCCACCGTTCATCCTTGGGCGGAGCGCAAATTTGGAGTTAAGGAATTTTGAATTTTATTCAACAAAAACTCCACAGAAAACAACAACAACTAATTGTGAGTGTGAATAGAACTTGTCTGGTCAGAGTTAAACGGGATAAAGGAAGGAAAATGAAACCAGAAACCGAGCTGATTTGACAGTGAAAATCACCAAAAAAATCAATTTGCAAGGCATATACATACATGTAGATATGCCTTGCAAATTATCTAAGCATAGAGCCATTGAAATTGCACATGGACCACATTAAATGCAATGACTTCGTAGCCTATATGGTAGCAAACCTGCTCGTGGTACAACAGCTCGGAAAGCAGGAGGAAAGACTAGACCGTGTCTACGCTTACCTTCCCAGCTTAGGGCAATTTAAACCATAATGGGCGCGCTGTACGAGAACCCCTTTAAAATCCTGGCTGTGAATGTAAATTCACTAATCAGGACCGAACGTAGAGCAAATTTGTTTCAATTGTTGCATGATCACAGTCCAGATGTCTTTTTGGCTAGCGAAACCAAGCTAAACCAGAAACACAAACTGACTCATAACAATTACAAAATTTGGTAAAAGGGGCCGGCCCAACTCCACTTGTGGGGGCGGGGTCGCTATCTTTTTGCGGAAAGGTATTGATCATAAGGTCATATATAATAGTGAAGTGCGAAGATTCGAGTTGCTAGAAGCTTGCATCATATGCATTCCTCTCCAACACGGGAAGCGAATGTATGTGATCGCAGTGTACGCACCAGAAGCACCTCAACCTGCAAATTTTATTGCAGAGCTCGAAAAACTTTTCGAGTGCCTTAATCTGCACTCGGATGAAAATGACTTTATTATCGCTGGGGATTTCAATGCCAAACATGAAGATTGGGGAAAGCAAATCCAAAATCCAAGGGGATGCCATCTTTTTAATTGGATGGGTCAACACCATGTTGAGTATAAAATCGACCTGCTTGCTACAGATAGACCATCGTTCCCAAGGAGCGGTGCTTTTCTAGATCTACTACTGTTAGATTCAAGACTGACAGTAACTGACTCTGTGGGCCAACAGACAAGAAACTGTTTACAGACGGTAGAATACGACAGTGACCACTGCGGACTTTCCGCCATCATACAGCTACCAAATGAACTTGTGGTGTTGGATGAATTTGTGCCTGCGCGCTCTTAGAATTTTAGTTTCTCCAACATCCTGACAAGAGAACTCCTCTCTAACGACATTGTGCCTCCAAACGACAGGAATCTATCGAACGTAGAGATCGATGGATACCTGCTTCAGATGGATGGTGTCATAAAACAAACGATGGACAGAACGATCCCACGATACAAAGAACATAACGCAACTGAAATGTACAAGAACGCGACAATAGACGCACTACATAGACAAAAAAGTGGCCTCCTGACAAGATTAAAACTCTTGTACAGGCGGTTTACTGACAGAAACGATCTGGAGATTAGGACACTGAAGTCTTCAATCAAAAATGTCAACTCGCTCATTAAACAAAACTATCGATTGTCTATTAACTCTTACTGGGATAACAGAATTCGAGCCGTTAATTCTAGCGACCCGAGTATGTTTCCCGAGATTAATAAAATCTTTAGAAAAAATACTCACGAAAACATACTTCTGACCGCAGGAGTAGATCTGGGGGACGCCGTCTTGGACGACGACTTCTTTGTGATCGAAGATCCATTGGAGAAGGTTGAAACAGTGGGTTCTGCTTTTCAGCAAGTGTATTAGGTGAATGAGTCCATTCATCCAAATCACGACCTGGAGAACAGAGCTCTGCTGAATCACTTCTACCTGTGAAATACCATCACGCAATGGCGATCTGAGAATCTTGGTTTTACCGGATTCAATGAAGACAATCTGGCAAATGCCACCGTCGCCGAGCGAAATGGGCCAAGTTCCCTTCTCATCCCGAAGGTCGAACTACAAATGATCTTCGCATCATTAAAGAAAAAGAAGTCAGCGGGAGTCGATGGTATACCCAATGTTGTACTACGACATCTCCCTGAGGAAGCAATTAACATATACACAACACTGTTCAACAACGCGCTGAATAATGCATATTATCCAGTGAGTTGGAAGACAGCAGTTGTACATCCTCTCCCCAAAAAGGGAAAGGACAATTCCAGTCCGGCAAATCTCCGGTCGATAAGTCTTCTTCCGAGTATCAGCAAGGTATTCGAAAAAGTTATCAATAGAGCTCTGTCCAAGTGGGCCGAGGAGAAAAATATAATTCCAGACACCCAGTTCGGCGGGATATGACACAATTCATGCCGCGTCCAAGCTAGTATCTGCTGTCCAATGGAACAATGCTAAGAATCAATGCACAGGTGCCTGTCTGGTTGATTTGGAGAAGCTTTCGACACCGTATGGTTAGAGGGATTTTATCTGAAGCTAACCAGATGGGGCATAAGTAAACCACTGCTTTATATGCTTTACGACATGCTTAATGGTAGAAAGTTTGTTTTCAATAGTGGCATTGTAACATCTACCACAACGTTTGATAAAAAACGGTCTGCATCAGGGAGCGGTGAACTCACCGATTCTCTTTAGTATTTACACCAGCGATCTCATTGCGAGTCTACTTCATGCAATTCCATATGCCGAAGATTTAGTTGCGTACAGAACAGATACAAAAGTTGAAGTCATCAGAATCCTCTTGCAACGTGCTTTCGATAAAATTCAACAATATTGTAGTGATTGGAAACTGAAAATTAACTTCCAGAAATGTGAAACTATCCTGTTTAGAACCCCTGTGTCTAGGGCTTCTAGGGATACGAGAAAGAACTGGCGCAAGCTAGTGATCGCTGGGCCGCATGGACATCCACTGGCGAGTAAAAATGTAGTAAAGTACCTTGGCATATGGCTGGATCAGTTTCTATATTTCAACCGACATGTAGAGGCTGCATTGGCCAGGGCTAGGGGAGCTTTTGCCCTGACAAGACGGTTGTTTTATAGCAGCCGCCTTGATAGCAGGGTGTATTCTGCATCTGTCTATTCCACAAATGTCAAAACACATTTGATATTGGCGGCCATTTGCAAAAATGAGAGCATCTTACAAAAGGGTGAATTCTTTTTGCCCACCTTGTACATACATGCGAATAAAACTATATATATGTATATATGTTTGTACTTATATTGAAAGTAAATGAAATAGTGTAAGATAGTTTAAATTGCTTTTTATTTAAATTGTAATAATAATATTAGCGATGTTTGTATACAATAATAATAAATGAAATTGAAAACAAAAAGAAAAAACCCTTTAAAATTTTAGAGGATAATGGATGGGAGTTTATGAAGAGGAAAGGAGTGTAAGGATATTAGGGTGAAGTGGGCGAAGCAGAAAATGGCGGGCAAAAGAGGTATCGAGGCGGGTAAGATAACAGGGTAGGGTGGGTAAAGGGGAAGTTTTGCAGACAAGTAACACTATCGTCAAGACTGGCATAATCTTTTTGTTGTGCTCCGAGAGAAATCAAGATTCCACTCCCTCCGACGAGCGTGAGGCCGGTCCGGCATGCAAGCAACGAGCCCGCCGGCAATAAAGGAGACCGCTACAGGATATTGGGCGTGAAACGATCTTGTTGTACTATTATCTTAGGAAGAGGCTATTAATCCAACCTTATAATAACTTCTCTGCACTATTAACATCAACATTCAAGTGAAAATAAAAAAAAATTACCCGTCAATTTTACGACATTCTCGATTTTATCTACGCCTTCTCTATTTCATTTTTATTTGAATAGCCAAGAAGGCTATAATTATATAAAATAGACGTTTTTCCACCTCCCGCACCAGCAACATGTTGTTTTGTTGTTCGCTTAATTTTGACAAACTAGAAACTTAATAAATCACTAGGCAACCCGACATAAATCAACAGACGATTTTTGTGAATCGTTAACGAGTTTTTAAGCAGTAGCGTCGTGTGCATCGTCCCTTTTGATTTCACAGGTTATGTTCTAAGCAAACTAGTTGCTAACTCGCATCGGTAATCAGTTTTTTTTCGAGTTGCTCCTTTTGCATTGGGCCTTTGTGTTTAGTGACCCATGTTTGCATGGACGTATTACATATAGACTGCTAGTTGCCAACCTCAAGTTGGTTCCATTTTAGTCTCAGTTATTTTAGGCGACTTTAGCCCTCCTAAGTACACTAACGGAAAAAAAATTAAACCTCAATTTTGACATTTCATCCAGTAATCCCAGACTTTGGCAGCAGGTTTTCCCCCTTTGGCATGTTAAAAATGTTAAAATTTCCTTTTTTTCCCCAAAAAGGCTGCGGGGGAGTCTTGAATTCGCTTCACACATAATGTTGCCAAACCTTGCAGTACGTAAATATCAACTACGTTAAGTTAAAATTTTTAAACTTAAACCTGGCAGGACTTAAATTTAAGTTAAGTAAAGTCAAGTTAAATAAAACGAAAATGGCGTCTATCCTTCATTTGTAAAAAATGACGAAGACTAAGCCGCCATTTTTACATAAAAAGTTGCAGTAGAAGCCACATGGCTAATTTTACTTATAAAAAAAAACTTGTTGTAAGTAACTAAATATTATACGAATTTATTAAACTATTGCTATAAATGTATCATCAAATAATAGGAATAAAAGTCTTTTTGAAGATTAAAACTAAAAATTCTGTTCAACATTAAAAGGAAAAATGGCTGCCGCACCATACTTTTATTCAATCTCTTTTGTACAGTAATCGAAGTAATCCTGACTTAATGCATCAAGTATACCACCGCAAGCATCGAGTAACTCAACGCAAGCATTGGACGCATCATCACCATCGACATCCTACCGTCTAAGCACCGATCTCCACCGCCAGCATCGAGTTATTCCCCGCAAGCACTGGATTATCACCGCCACCGTCATCACAACACCATATCGATTCCTCCACCGCCAGCACCGAGTAATTCAACGAAATCACTGGATCATCATCGCCATTATTAGCACATCAACGCCTCAATTCACGCCGAATAGAGAACATAAGGTAAGTTCAAATAGATTCGTATTATATTATATTTCTCTATCTCTGCGTACCTAACCTGTATATATAAGAGCTCAATAAATTTAATCCAAAATGAACTCTGATTTGAGTAGTGGCTTGTTTAACTGCAAGTCTTGCACGATTATCGATAACGAAGAAATGGTGCAATGCGACACCTGTAATGATTGGCACCATTTCGAATGTCTAGGCGTTAACGCCGACATAGAAGGTTTAGAATGGCACTGCTCCATGTGCCAACCTATAATAACATCTGTCATTAATTGTTATCAACCTACCCAGTCTCTCCAGCCTCTCCAGTATGTCCAACCTTCTCAAGGCCAAGTTTCTTCGGCACCTAGAGAAAGTACTCAAGAAAATAAAAATGTTACCACTAAACTCAAACCTTAAATTTCGTAGAAACTCGTGCTTATCCTTGAGCAATTAGAGGAAGAAAGGCGCATGAAAGAACAGGGAGATAAAAAATATATCGAGAAGAAATACGCAATGCTACGTGAACTGGAACTTGAATCAGCTGACGACGACGAAGGGATAATTGAAAATATGCCCGAAGGCCGCCAGGAAAAGAATAGTTCATGTATTCGCGACCACGGCTCTACTCCGGTCTCGCACAAAGCCAGACGCACGACACATACTATCAACCAGGCACTAAACCCGAACACGGGAGCAACGCTATACCTCCTCCATATCCGCCTGTTTCATTCTGCAAAGCCTCAGTAAGTAAATTTGTTTCTACTAAGTGCAATACAACAGCACATACTGTCAATGCGCCTGCGCATACCTACAGCGTCCCAGCAAATACTACAAACCCGTACGTGTCATGTGGTATCTCCAGGCAATTATCTAACCTGTCTCTGCAGCCAAAAAAACCCCTTCAACAATTCAACCCCCGGAAATGCACCAGTACCAACATCAAACTATTTTATGCCCGCTATATTGACGGGGGAGTTTATCCCAAGCAAGGCACAAATGGCAGCACGTCAAGTGATGGTCAAAGATCAAGTGTTCTTTAGAGTTCGCCCAGAAGACTGGCCTTTATTCATTAGTTGGTACAACAATACGACTCTTTCGTCTGGTTATAAAAACTCAGATAACCTTCATCGTCTGCAAAGCTGCCTAAAGGGTGAAGCACTCGAGAATGTAAAGTATAGGTTGTTTATTCCGGATCAAATATCAAATCAAGTACCTAGCGTCATCAATACTCTTACGAGACTTTATGGGCGCTCGGATGTCATAATTGATAATTTAATAGAAAAATGCGAAACGAGCCCCGCCACGAGAGGATATACTGCAATCTATTATAAAGTTTTCCCTAGCAATCGAGAACATTTGTGGAGTTATGATGGCAACAGGACTATATTAGCATTAAGCTGATCCAAGCTTACTTAGACTCGTCGAGAAACTACCACCCACCCTTCGCTTAGATTGGGGACACTTCTCTAGGACCGTGAATGACAGCGACTTTTCGGTATATAATTCCTGGTCAGTAGATAAAGCATACTCTGCTTCTATGGTCACTCCACTTATCAATGTTAATGCAGTGAAAAGAACGGGAAGGACTTCAACCAGAGCAGTATTGAACGTGCATCAAGATCTATCGAGAGTAACCGTGTCAAAATGTCCATTGTGCGAGCAGAACTGTAGGACAGTAGAGCAATGTGAGGAATTCTCAAAAATGAGCCTTAAAGAAAAAATGGGATGTCATAAAAAGGTTCACGATCTGCAGAACGTGCCTTCAAGTCCATGGAAGAAATAGATGCTACTTAGAGAAAGCGTGTGGTATTAACGGATGCCCATATAAACAACACAAAATGCTCCATAATACTTCAAAGGACCATCAAGTAGAGACTTCAGTAAGTCAGCAAACAAATTTATTCCATAAAAGCAGTGAAACTAGCATTCTCTTTAAGATAGTTCCTGCCGTGTTGTACAACAAAGGCAAGCAAGTAACTACATTTGCCTTTCTCGATGATGGTTCATCGATATCACTTATCGACGAAGATCTCGCCGAAGAATTGAGCGCTGAAGGAGAGCTACAGCCATTATAAATCTTCGTACCGTCATTCATCTAGACCTTCCAAAACAATCTATATATCTAAAACAGCTGTCCAGTCAATACCCCTACCTTAATGGGCTCCACGTAGAGACGTACTCTGAAGCAGAGCCTCGCTTACTAATTGGGCTTGATCAATGGAAGCTGTGTGTACCGCTGTGTTCTAAGGAAAGCAGAGAAGATCAACCAATAGCATCTAGGACCCGACTAGGATGGAGTATATATGGACCGTTTACTCCAGAGTCAAAGGGAGCTGACCAAGCGCATAGTTTTGCTAACTTCTATATATGCGACTGTCAGAAATATGAAGACAGGCCTTTTGATGCTCTTTTTAAGGAATTCATGGCAATTGATACAATGGGGCCGAACAAACATAAAGCTATATGTTCACGTGACGATGAGAAGGCAATATCAATACTGGAGAAGAACTTATCGAGAAAAGGAAAGCATTTTTTATGGAAGGTCGATAACAAAGAAATGCCCAACAGTCGTATGATGACCGAACACCGGCTAATATGACTCAAAAAGAAGATGTCAAAAGACGTGGAGCTTTTTAATATTCTAGATAAACAAATCAAGGAGTATGAGCAAAAACAATACGAGAGAAAATTAACCGAAAAGGAGCTGCAAGAGAACTTCCTAGTCTGGTACCTTCCAGTCTTCCCAGTCACCAATCCTAATAAACCTGGGAAGGTAAGAATGGTATGGGATGCGGCCACCCGTATAAATAACATCTCGTTAAACTGAATGCTCCTCTCCGGTCCAGATATTGTGACATCTCTTTTCTCCGTGCTTTTTCGATTTAGAGAGCGTAAAACTGGCATATGCGCCGACTTACAAGAGATGTTCCATCAGATGTGGATAAAGAAAAATGACCAACATGCCCAACGTTTTTTTATGGCGAAATAAGCTCACTAACGAGATTGAGGAGTATATTATGCAAGTTATGACGTTTGGTTCAACATGCTCGCCCTTTTGCGCTTAATTGGTCAAAAACACAAACGCGACAAAATTTGAATCCAAATATCCAAGGGCATCATGGGCTATCATCGAAAGACACTACGTGGAAGACTACCTAGACAGTGTGGATTCAGAAGAAGAAGCCATTCAGTTAGCAAAGGATGTTATCCTTATACATAGTGAAGCCGGCTTCAATATACGGAACTTCCGATCAAACTCATCAAAAGTAAGTGTCAAAGAATGGGCAGCAAACTACGATGATGCTAAAGGTAGCCGGCAAATCATATCTGGTCCAGAAAAAATCCTGGGTATGTGGTGGTGTCTACGTTCTGACTCATCCTTTCATCCTTTGGGAATGATAGCTAATTTTCTGATACTACTTAAAATTCTCCTACAAGAGGTCTGGAGCTCTGCCGTTGATTGGGATCAAAAAATTCTTCCTCATCATTATGATAAGTTGTCCACCTGGAAAGGATTAATACCATCCATGCATATATTTGTGGACGCCAGTGAAGTGGCCTATTCTGCTGTAGGATACTTCCGGGTTTCCAAAAATTACGCTACCGAGTGCACCTTAGTGGGTGCCAAAACAAAAGTTGCACCATTGAAAATGATACCCATACCTAGACTAGAATTGAAGCACCTGTCTTAGGAACCAAATTGGAACGAATGATAACAGAGGGACATTCAGTCGAGATAACAGAAAGGTATTTCTGGTCAATTCCCGAATCAAATCCGATCACCGCAAGTACAAGCAATTTGTCGCATTCAGAGTAGGGGGAATTCTTAAAGAGACACAAGCAAAAAGCTGGATATGGCTACCCAGTAAAGAAAACGTAGTCGACGAGGCTACAAAGTGGAACAGCAAACCCGAATTTCACTCGAAAAGCCGTTGGTATCGCGGTCCACAGTTTCTGTACGAACCCAGAAAACTGTGGCCAGAAGAAAATATAAAAGTAGAACCAGTAGCTGAAGAAATGAGGCACATTCATCTTCATCATGCGGAAAAAATGAACTACGTCGTAAATCTAACAGGATTCAACAGCTGGAATAGACTCGTGCGATCCATGGCGCAAGCTTTTAGATTTATCCGGCAAAGAATTTTAAACGAGGAGAAATCCGGTAACATGATAGGATTTCTGACCCGGACTCTCCAAAAAATACGTGGCCAAAGGAACTGGTACTTAAAACCAACCCTGGAAAGGACGGTGTGGTGCGGAGTGCAGTTGAAAAAACCCAAAATGGAATATACACGAGACCTTCAGCTAAGCTAGCCATTCTTGATGTTGGCAGTTTTGGCGATGATGGAAAGCCAGCCTCAGGAACCAGCTTACCAGGGGGGAGTGTTGCCAAACCTAGTAGTATTTAAATATCAACTACGTTAAGTTAAAATTTTAAAACTCAAACCTGGCAGGACTTAAATTTAAGTTAATCAAAGTCAAGTTAAATAAAACGAAAATGGCGTCTATTCTTCATTTGTAAAAAATGACGAAGACTTAGCCGCCATTTTTACATAAAAAGTTGCAGTAGAAGCCACATGGCTAAATTTCCTTATCAAAAAAAACTTGTTGTAAGTAACTATATATTATTTGAAGATTAAAACCAAAAATTCTGTTTAACATTGAAAGGAAAAAAGGCTGCCGCAACACAAAAGCTGCACAAAAACGCCACTGGACCTAGATATAATACAGATAAGTTGTTAGGTACTAACATTTTCACAAATTGACAAATACTTTAAAAAAAAACATTTTCATAAATATTCATGAGTCACAAAAATGTAAATATTGTTCAAAATATACTTACCAACAATACTACATGCGCTCAAAGTATTAAAGCGCCTTACCAAAAAATAATGAAAACGAATGCGTCCCTGACTTCAACTCTGTCGTTTGACAGATAGAGTGAATCTTATCCATTGAAGTTGTGCATTTTTATTTTCAACAAATTTATTGTATTCATTGTTTAATACCACACAAAATCTATTCTAAATTGTTCTACAATATTTAAAATATACTCAAAACACCACTTCACATTGATTTACGTTCTAAATAAAACCATACTTACTTGTGAAAAGAAATGTCTTTATTTTTTTTTTTTTTTATGAAGGTCATATTGATTTTTGTTTTTCTGTTAAGATACTAGAATATTCTAATTGATGCACCTAAAGTTTTAGAGTTTAAAATGTTCGCAAAACAAAATTATCCAAATTCGAATCACTTTTTTAATTTGCCGCCTGGTAAAAATGACAGGAAGCGATGGAAATTACTGCTACATGTTTAAGTGATTGGCTTCACTCACGTATATTGTATACACAACACAACTACACAACACGTCTTCCTGTACTTCTTGTTCAATGGAATAGGTCCATGATAGATTTCATATACAATGATATTGTGAATAAGTATGTTATCTTGAAAGAAACGGCAAAATTGTAACGGTAGTGCTGATTAACAAGAAACCACAATACATCAGTATTGCCAGATATATTTTATTTACATTTGTTCGTTGGTCGTTGTGGCTACAATGTAATTAGGCGCCTATTTTAGAAATAGACATCGTGCAGAGCGGGCTGCACGCAGACCTTGGAATGTGAGTTCCCACAGAAATTGTGTAATATATTCTGGCTGCATGGGAAAAGAGAGCACATCTGTTTTTTTGACCATAAGATCATCGTTGTATTCTCTTTTACACTCAGTGCATACTTTGCCATATGAAAAATGCCAGTTAACAACTTTTTTAAGATTTTAAAATCAGTTATTTTTCTTGGTAAGAACATGGTGTCATTAAAAGAACAGCAATTATACAACAGGTGAACTAATCGTTATTCTGGGTTCTTTCTTTTATCAATTTCAATTGACTAGCTACAGCTCTTCTAAAGCTGTCCTTCAGACAATGAAAAACATAAATGCAATCTAAAACAATTTTCAACTGATATAAATACAAGATATTAGTTTATTCAATTAAATTCATTTTTAAAACACCCTATTAAATATAAGAGAGCGCCATCTAACCGTAAGATTCTTAAGAAGGAAATGTTACCATACATTCAAAATTCACATTTGGTAAGTTTGTGCTAATTTGCTTGTGTTTGTGCGTCGCATTGTATTCGTTTGTCGTTCCATTAGTTGCTTCCTTTTCATCAGTTGAAGCATGTAGTGGCCAAAGCAAGCGCGAGGGAAATGGCAAATTAGATATTTTACGTGAAATCCTCTTCTTTGTGTTGATTCTACTGGGATAGGAATTAAAACATGGCGTCAGTGTTGGAAATAGTATTTTTTCAATGTGTAATTTTCCGCTCGAAAGTGTTCAACTGTAGTAAGTGCGAATAAGTGAATTTTTGTATGTTGATTTGTTGATTTAGACAATAAATAAAATAGAAGTGATCATTTAACGATTAATTAAATACAAACGATATCAAAACAAAAAATTGAAGCTATTGTATGGACAAATGAGTTGGCTGATAAACACGCAGTTTCGTTAAAAAGAATAATGGTGGGAAATTTTAAACGACGAAAATTCGATAAAAACTAGTGAACCAGAGTGAGATGGAAATACATTTTAGAGAACAAAATTATTCAATATTAAAATCGATATGTTGCTCGTAAATTGAAAGCTAGTGATTATTCTTATGAAGTTTATTTAACTTTGTTGATACATTTTATAAAAAAAAAGAACGTGTGTGGTATAGAAATTTTATTGTTAAAACACAGTAAGACGATCACCGAGGAACAGGAGATGTGTGCCGCACAGAGCAACCCCCAATCTAGCTACGGCTACACTTGGAACTTCGCAGACAGTTCTCGTGCTGATTCTGTAGTTGAAATATCGCCCAACATTAACTACACAGTCAGCAGCGATGCGGTAAGATAAAACAAACTTTGAAACGGATACAGTAGCACGGCGACAGCACACCAAAAATATTAATATATAGCGTGTACGTACGTATTCTTATTTGCGATAAATGTGTGTGTGCTAGGTAGTATATACATGTCGTATATATATGGATGAACAAACACACGAAAATTATGTACATGCAAGATGATGACATACATACATATATAATATATTGGAAGACCACTGCGGATTGCCGATGTGAACGATGTGAAAATATATCTATCAGTTCAACTCCACATATTTCTCATTTATCTCATGCAACATCCATAGAAAATTGCATACGTTTTTCTCGATCTTTTTGGCGCAATTCTTATTGAGAATTTTGGTCCTTTTTTTTGGGAAATCCTTATGTTTAGTATTCACTATTCAGCTTTTTAAAGTATGCTATGCATGATATCTTTTGGTGTCCTTTATGGCTAAAAAAATCTTATAAAGTTCTTCTTTAGTTTTGCGAATATTGATGCAAATAAAAAAATTGTTAATGACATAAATTAATGATAATATAAAATTAACTTATCTTAAGATATATTTTTTTATTAAATGACATGCATGACAGCTTTTGGTGTCCTATATCGCTAAAAAAATTCTTATAAAGTTCTTTAGTTTTGCGAATATTGATGCAAATGTAAAAATTGTTAATGACATAAATTAATGATAATATAAAATTAACTTATCTTAAGATATATTTTTTATTAAATGCATCACGCATATCGTAGTCTGAAACAAATCTTGTATTTAGTTAGGGTAGGTGCAATCAGCTTTTTTAAATCCTACATATTAAACAATTTTGTGATAGCCTCAGGTTGGTTTTGATATATGAAGTATGTGTGTTCCTTTACTTTTTCAAGCAACTTCAAGTACTCTCAAATTTGGAGGAGTGGGGATGCATTCTCATAAAAAGCAAAAATTACGAAAAAGTTAAAGGAACGCTTTTATAGTCCCCTTTTATATACATAATCGTATGACGCCGATTCTTCATCAATTCCCTTTTGGGCACGCCTGTAGCCTTCACACGTTGAATCAGCGTCACGCGACAGTGTCTGACAAACGTTACTATGTCTTTTCATTTGTTTATTTCAACCCTCGATCTTACTTATAGCAAAACGTACATCTGACCACAAACTGAGGAAGATAATAAAGCAAGCAATGAAAATAATAAACGAGAATGAGAGATTCGCAACAAATTCTCGGTCCCTGCGTGATTGTGATCCCCACTGCACTTCTCAACTCCTTCGCCTAAATACTAAGTCGGGCTGCGGCATATGTGTGCCTGTCCATACGGTGATTTTTGAGTGCACTCACGGCACAACAGCTGTGTCCATATTGTGTTGTGATACATTACATTACATTACATTTTAATCTACTCCGTAGATAAATCTACGAAGTAGACACACTTACGAGCCCTGGCTACTGACAATTACAAGACAACATTGATACAGGACAGAAGAGAAGACAGAAGGAGAACGGAAAACAGAAAACACAGAACACATGTCAACAGCACGCAGTTGGTTTTCGGACGGTCCCCCATCTTTCTACTAACCACGCGCAAAGATGCTTGATTTCGCTGATCTTACGAGAAGCGATGCTTTTTTTCTTACTTTTAATTGATTTTTATTTAAATATTTACTTATAACTATACTTACAGGCTAGACAAAATTCTTAAAACTAGCTAAAACTATTATCTTAATTAACTTACTGGCCCTATGCGGGCGCTCTAAGTTAATCTCTAACTTAATTTTAATTGCCTTTCGGCCTAAAAATAACTTAAATTTATCTTATATAATATATATTGGGGTTTTATTTTTCACCCAGAAAATTAAATAAAAAAACTGGGTTTTCTGTATCGGTATTCATCTTAAACTACTTAAAATAAACTTAAAATTGCTTAAAATAAACCTACAATACTTAAAATTAGAATAGCCACAGCAAGCTTTTTTGAATTTTTATATTTTTTTTGGTGCCGCCGTAACTGCCCTACCTTACTTAGATACTATAGATGAATGTAGGTCGGCCATAGGCGATATTTCGTCTATGTCGACTGAAAATTATCGGGTTTTAGCTAAGCCACCAAAATTGGTGGACCTGATCTAGGGCTTCCTTCCGATCCCGGTCGGGCACGGCCCTACTGAAACGGAAGCGCTCTGCTTCGCTCCCAGCGACTATGTCCCGGTCGTAGAGAAGCCGCCTATCGACTGTTCTGCGACCGACGTGGTAGATCAACGGAACCGCCGATCTATTCTGAATCAGCCCTCGACTATCAAGGTATAGGAAAGCCTCGGGCGGGATAAAACCACTCGAACGTGTGCTTTGAAAATATTCATCTTGGGGGTAGTAAGCTCCGAAGATTTGTCCATTAGTTGAGGTCATCGCTTTTGCAATGTGTCCGCGAATGAGCTTAATTCAAAAATTATCTATCCTGTTTGTATTGGCCCCGTTGTATAGCACCTCGTTTGGAATAATAATGTTTGTACTCTGACTCTGGTGTTCTATAAAGTCCGAGACAAGTGCGAAGGCTGTCTCTCGAACACCCGAATCATTTCCATTAGAAATGGTGCAACGTTGAACCACACAGGGCATCCATAGGCAATCATCGGCCTGATTAGGGCCATGTAGCAAATCACTTTCACACTGCTATCAAGGCGGCTGCTATAAAACAACCGTCTTGTCAGGGCAAAAGCTCCCCTAGCCCTGGTCAGAGCAGCCTCTATATGTCGATTGAAATATAGATACTGATCTAACCAGATGCCAAGGTACTTTACTACATCTTTACTCGCCAGTGGATGTCCATGTGGCCCAGCGATCACTAGCTTGCCCCAGTTCTTTCTCGTATCCCTAGAGGCCCTAGACAAAGGGGTTCTAAACAGGATAGTTCCACATTTCTGGAAGTTGATTTTCAGCTTCTAATCATTATAGTAGTAGCAGTGATACTAGCTTAGACGCGGCATGAATTGTGCCATGTCCCGACTTAAAGCCGAACTGGGTGTCTGGAATTATATTTTTGTCCTCGGCCCACTTGGACAGAGCTCTATTGATAACTTTTTCGAATTGGAATTTACCTTTCCCTTTTTGGGGAGAGGATGTACAACTGCTGTCTTCCAACTCACTGGATAATATGCATTATTCAGCGCGTTGTTGAACAGTGTTGTGTATATGTCTATTGCTTCCTCAGGGAGATGTCGTAGTACAACATTGGGTATACCATCGACTCCTGCTGACTTCTTTTTCTTTAATGATGCGAAGATCATTTGTAGTTCGACCTTCGAGATGAGCAGGGAACTTGGCCCATTTCGCTCAGCGATGGTGGCGTTTGCCAGATTGTCTTAATTGAATCCGGTAAAACCAAGATTCTCAGATCGCCATTGCGTAATGCTATTTCGCAGGTAGAAGTGATTCAGCAGAGCTCTGTTCTCCAGGTCGTGATTTGGATGAATGGACTCATTCACCTTATACACTTGCTGAAAAGCAGAACCCACTGTCTCAACCTTCTCCAATGGATCTTCGACCACAAAGAAATCGTCGTCCAAGACGGCGTCCCCGAGATCTATTCCTGCGGTCAGGAGTATGTTTTCGTTGTCTGTCGTTCTCTGGAGCTTAAGACACGGAAACATACTCGGGTCGTTATAGTTAACGGCTCGAATTCTGTTATCCCAATACGAGTTAATGGACAATCTGTAATTTTTCTTTATGAGCAAGTTGACATTTTTGATTGAAGACTTCAGTGTCCTAATCTCCAGATCGTTTCTGTCAGTAAACCGCCTGTAAAAGAGTTAATCTTGTCAGAAGGCCACTTTTTTGTCTGTGTAGTGCTTCTATTGTCGCGTTCTTTTAAATTTCAGTTGCATTATGTTCTTTGTATCGTGGGATTGTTCTGTTCATCGTTTGCTTTATGACACCATCCATCTGAAGCAGGTATCCATCGATCTACGTTCGACAGATTCCTGTCGTTTGGAGGTACAATGTCGTTAGAGAGGAGTTCTCTTATCAGGGCGTTGGAGAAACGTGGCCAGCGTGCCTTACTAAAATTGTAAGAACGCGCAGGAACAAATTCATCCAACACCACAAGCTCATTTGGTAGCTGTATGGCGGCGGAAAGTCGGCAGTGTTCACTGTCGTATTCTACCGTCTATTTACAGTTTCTTGTCTGTTGGCATACAGTGTCAGTTACTGTCAGTCTTGAGTCTAACAGTAGTAGATCTAGAAAAGCACCGCTTCTAGGGAACGAGGGTCTATCTGTAGCAAGAAGGTCGATTTTATACTCAATATGGTGTGGACCCATCCAATCAAAAAGATGGTATCCCGTTGGATTTTGGATTTGATTTCTCCTATCTAGGTCTCTAAAGTTGGCATGACCATTTTGAGCTAGACTAAAAACAAATATCCTATAATTTGCCGTAAATTATCCGTAAGTTATCCGTGAGAAAAAAAAATGCCGCTAACTCGGATCATATGATTTCCCATGTACTGCTAACTTGATATAAAGTTAGCATGGCCAATCGCGTATCTTTCTATAAATGGCAACTACAATTATCTGCATGGGCTTAAAATTTGCCGTAAATTATCCGTGAAAAAAAAATTTGCCGCGAAGTCGGATCATATGATTTCATATGTACTACCAAATTGATATAAAGTTAGCATGACCAATCGCGTATCTTTCTATAAATGGCACCTACAATTACCTACATAGGCTTAAAAATTGCCGTAAATTATCCGTGAAAACAAAAAATTGCCGCGAAGTCGGATCATGTGATTTCATATGTACTGCTAACTTGATATAAAGTTACATAGGCTTAAAATTTACGTAAATTATCCGTGACAAAAGTCAGTTTTTAAGTAAAACGGTTTTTATTTAACATTTGTTTAAAATTAAAAAAATAATTAAAGAATACAAGCTTTAGCACAAAAATAACCTTAAAAAAATCACTTACGCGTTTTCAAAATATCGATTTTTCAAAAAAAACAAAAATAACAAAATTATTAAAAATACAAAAAAAGTTTTCAAAAATATTTTAAATTGAAATTACTTAGGCTACCTACATACATTTCCCTGAATATCAATTTTATTTGTAATCCGTTAACCAGTTCACGAATTATATAGAACGGTCCTATGAAAGGTACCGTTTTTAGCCCACCATTAAATTTTTTTTCATCAAAATATGACGCAAAAGCACACTGATATTTTTTCATAAAAATTCTTGGAGCCGTTTTTGAGAAAAATAAGCTTTTACATAACGGTTATATTACAGGTACTTTAATTTTTGAGCTAAAAAAAAAAGTTGAAGAAAGCCCTCTGTAGAATGTTAAAACAACCTTGTATTCCAAATTTGAAGACGATTGGCCCAACCGTTCAGGCTGTAAGTCCAAAATACATACGTACAGACAGAATTTTGCCAGTAACTCAAATATGTTTCTCTTTCATCATATTGTCATGTTTAATTGTTACCTCAACATTTTTTATCTGCATGAATGCATAACTTGCATTATAGGCCTGTAATCGCAAGTAAAAATCTGATTTAGTTTTGGCACTTAAATCCTCTTGCACGGATAAAACTAAAATCCTAGATATTAAACCCTTCGATTATTTGAGTCTCATGTATCAGATATACATAGGTAATACACATACACATTAAATCCGACAAGAATAGTATTAATAAAAAAAAGACATTATTTTTATTATAATGTCGTTAGTACATAATGAGATAGTAACATATGAATACAGATAATGGACTGAATTTCGCATGAAGTATTAGAAAAAATTGTAACTTATTCGACTGAATAAAAAGATGGTTGGTTGCGTTCAAACAATGCAACCACTTTCAAACAATGCAACACCAAACGAAACGCAAATCAATCAGTATGTTGCAACTTGCAATCCAAAGAAACAATTTCTTTTTTATTTTTTCATATACATGTTTGATGCCAGAAAAGAAAAAAATAAATAGCAAAACAAAAAGACACAAGAAAAAGGAAATCAAAAACATGGCGCTGTATGTACCAAAATAAGCTTGATCACTTTGGGATTTGGAATTGGTTATTTTTTTTTTTTTTTTGTATTTTTTGTGTCTATGTAACTATTTTATCTCTGATATGAAATCATATGATCCGACTTCGCGGCAAATTTTTTTTTTCACGGATAATTTACGGCAAATTTAAAGCCTATGTAGGTAATTGTAGGTGCCATTTATAGAAAGATACGCGATTGGTCATGCTAACTTTATATCAAGTTAGCAGTACATGGGAAAACATATGATCCGAGTTAGCGGCAATTTTTTTTCTCACGGATAATTTACGGCAAATTATACAATATTAGTTTAATTGTTTGAAATTAAAAAAAAAAAAATTTTTAATTTTTGTTTGAAAATTAATTTTTCAAAAACTATTCCTAATAACAGCTTTATTTAAACATAAAATAAAAGAAGCGATTGTCGACTTTACAAAAATATATACCATGGCATTGTGAGTGTAAAAGTTGTTTTTTAATATTTTTTTCAGTTTTAAGTCATTTTTTAAGAAAATTGACCCTCCTGGCTATAGAAGGGAGAGGGGGGGGGGAAGACCCCCTCC